>JBAMBO010000170.1:0-87311 GCA_037044535.1 Lordiphosa magnipectinata | reverse complement strand
AAACGAATCAGGTATTCAACTGAGAGCATTTCAATAAAAGTGACCATGGTTGACATTTTATTTGGTAGAAAGAGTGGGCTAAAGTTTTAGCAGCAGGTTTATAAATCGTTGAAATAGCCAAACCGTGGCTGCTTTAAGTGTGACGAGATACAACTGGCCGCTTTGATTGAAAGGTTACACAGTTTATAGCTGGGCTGCAAACCGGTTTAGAACGATATATGTATGTACTTATGTAAAACAATTTAAATACGTGAAGAATCAGAGCATGCTATTGTATGTAGTACTTCTTTGCCTACCTATGTACATATGTATACATTCATACGTATGCGTAATTTAAATTACATACACATAGACCACAATACCTTCAGTCAGAGATATTAATTTGTAATATACTACAAATTTAATGTAAACACCTATGTACACTGCACAATGTATTGAACGTTTTATTTTTCATCTTATACATATTGTAACGAGTCCTTTTTGACCCGAAAACCAATGCAGGCTATGGGTAATCGAGGATAGTTCCAACAAATTTATATTGGACTTGCAATAAAAACACAGCATACCGAATGGTATGCATAGGCATCTTGATCTAGTGTATACCAACGATGTTCCCAGCTCTGTGGTATCTAGAGTGCCACCGCTTTCTTCCCTGAGGATACTCACCATCCTACTCTTCAAATTGAAATTGAATTTGATTCGTCCAGCATCCCAATTCCGAATATGCAAAGTACAAACACTTGTTGCTTTCGCAAGGCGGATTGGTCTTCCATCAATGATGCGCTTCTTAATATTGATTGGTCCTTCCTTGACTCTTTTCATGATATGGAGAATGCTACCAATTCTTTTTATCTAACCTTGAATACTGTTTTCAATGAATTCGTCCCATTATATGCCCTTCCCCTCCCACAAGGCCTCCACCCTAGTTTACAAGAGAATTGTCCAATCTTAAAAACGTCAAGAGTCGGTTGTACAAAAAATTCAAGAGATCTGGATCCCAAATAGATTACTCTAAATACTCAGATGCTCATTCAAAATACATGAGTCTCAATTCCGAGTGCTACCAGAATTATTTGGTTAACTGCAAATTATGCTTTCAGCAAGACCCTAAAAACTTTTATAGGTTTGTCAATTCAAAACGCAAGTCTTCTCGTTTTCCTCCTGCACTTTCCTTGGACAACACAACTGCTGACAACGATATGGATATTGCCAACTTGTTCGCATCATTTTTTCAGCGTTGTTATTCCTCCTCCTCTCTTGATCTTGGGCGGCCGTATCCGTATCCGATTGCACATTCCAGCTGCATTTTTTCTCCGGTTTTAGACTCCGAGAGTCTTTTATCTAGTCTAAGATCTGTGGAATCATCCTTCAGTCCCGGTCCTGACAATGTTCCAAATATTGTGCTGACTCTCTGTGCTTGCCCCATCTAAAACTCTTTAGCCTCTCTCTTGATCTAGGTGATTTCCCTAACTACTGGAAGGAGTCATACATTATTCCCATTCACAAAAAAGGACCAAAGTCAATAGTATCAAACTACAGAGGCATTTCCAAGCTCTCGGCAATTCCAAAAATTTTTTAATCAATCATAATTTTTCAATTACAGCATTTCTGTCGCTCATTAATATCTCCATCATAGCACGGATTTATGAAAAAGCGGTCGGTCAACACCAACTTGATAGAGTTTACATCTCTTGTTAATATGGGGTTCGTAAACAAGCAGCAAACGGATGTGATACATACAGATTTCAGCAAAGCTTTCGATTTTGTTAATCATGAGCTTCTTATACACAAACTGTATATGCTTGACTTTCATCCTAAGCTTCTTAATTGAATCGTGGCTTATTTGCGTAACCGGTGTCAAAGAGTTAGCTTCAATTCGCTGTTTTCTGTATCCATTCGTGTATCCTCTGGTGTTCCCCAAGGCAGTCATCTAGGACCTTTGCTTTTTAACTTATTTGTAAATGATATTCCGTCCGCGTTATCTTACTCTCAGGTGCTTATGTATGCGGATGATCTTAAGCTTTGCCTGTCTTACGATGATTCAGTATCACGTCTTCTCCTACAAAGGGACTTAAACCCTCTCAATAATTGGTGCCTGATTCACAGTCTGCCACTCAACAATGAGAAATGTAAGTATTAAACTTTTCATCGCAATACGCCTTATCTCTACGACTACATGATTGAGGATAAGCCACTTCAGCGCATCTATAAAGTCGACGACTTGGGGAATACAATTCGTGTCCAAGTTTTGTTTCAATGGTCATATATCGGTTATTACTAATAAAGCTATGGGAGTTCTTGGCTACATCAAAAGATGGTCTAAAGAATTTAATAACCCTTGTGTTACCAAACAACTATACGTTTCTCTGGTCAGACCTATGCTTGAGTATGACTCATGTGTCTGGTCTCCACACTAACAAAAATATCAGGATCAACTCGAATCTGTACAAAAGCAGTTCTTACTTTTCGCCCTGCGTGGCTTAAATTGGAATCCCAATAGGCATCAACCACCATACGAGCACAGACTACGCTTATTGGACCTTCCATCCCTGAATAATCGGCGGATCTACCTTAGTGTGCTTTTCCTTCATAAGCTACTGTCAGGTGAGGTTGACTCAAGCGCTCTTCTTAGCTTTGCGGTTCCGGCACGGGTAACGAGAAATGATGTCCCGATTTATTTAAGTCCTTGCCTCTCGAACTATGCACATCATGAACCCTTTCGTAATCTCTAAACTCCCCATTGTTAGATGTAAGGACTAGTCTATTGTCTAATCTAAATTCATAATTGTAAATAGTTTGACTGAACTTTGTTAAACTTTAAACAACAAAAATTAATAAGAGCAATTCACAGATAAGGGATCTCTATGGTAATAAAACCTGTAAATATTTAATAAACTGCTTTTCAAGATGAGAATTGACCACACATAACTACATAACTATGATTATGGCAATATTAAACCGCGATAAATACCTTGGATGACCATGCTCCCATTAATCTGAGAGTTATTTTTTTGGCAAACAGGCGCCGACACGCGCAAGCATACGTCGCAACAATGCAATTGCCTCACATAGAAGTTTGTTTAAATGACAAAATCCATGCGTATCGGTACAGTGTGCGCGATCGAGATTCGCTTGACGCAGAAGCAGATGTCTGCAAAATCAAAACATATGCAGTGTGCCTCTCGCTTGTCGACTCGATCCTAGGTGATAATGTTGGTTTTTCTGTTGTTGTTGTTGTTGTTGGACTGCTCCCAAACTTAAATTTCTTGCCTACCGCTTGTATAAACCATTGTCCCCAATCATATCTACAAAGTAAATGATCATTACATTACCAAGGCGACGAGCTGAGTCGATTGCGCTTTGTCCGTCTGTCTGTTTCTACGCAAACTAGTCTATCAGTTCTAAGGCTTTCGAACTGAAATTTAGCACAGAGTCTTCTTTTTCATGCACGCTGCTAATATATCGGAACCGACCGGATCGGATGACTATATCTTATAGCTGTCATAGGAACCATCGGTCGGAAAATGGGTCTTAGTGAGAAAAACTTTTTTGTTTTCAATGTTAGCCTCCTTAAATACGGTCATTATTAAAATTATATGCTTTCAAACAGATTTTCAAATTTTAGTCAAGATCGGATTACTATATCTTATAGCTGCCGTAGGAACCATCGGTCGGAAAATGAGTCTTAGTGAGAAAAACTTTTTTGTTTTCAATTTTATCGTTCTTAAACTCGGCGATTGTTAATTTGATATGTTTTCAAAAAGATTCGCGAAATTTGGTCGAAATCAGATGTTTATCTGTCGTAAAATTGGTTTTAGTTACAAAAATTTTGGATTTTTATGGCACAGCAGAAGTTAGCTTGGCCTTCTCGTTTAGTAGTATTAAAGTCTTCATACCTGCGGATCATATGTATTAACATTTCTTGAACTGCGCCTCGCCTTTAGTCAAGGGGATCAGTGTGCGCAGTGCCTCTGACCTTCTTTCTAGTCTTCAAAGCGTATTTTTAAACACGTCCAAATAATAAAAAAGAATTTCGATCTTCGTATATCGCCCACAGCGCCCTCACATAGTCAGAGGAACCCGTTCAGTACAGCCTAGGAAAGCACATCGAAGTCATTAATGCATATTTCAAAACACGTCCAAATGATGAAATGGAACGAATTTTTCATTTCGCCCGAAAAAAAGCAAGCTTAAAGGAGCCAATTTACACGAGGTTCACTGGGTTTGACCTTCATCCCAGAAAAACCCGCCAGTTCCAGCTCATCAGAGTCATCAATGCCTTTTTAGAAACATGCTGCGTTCAAGTGATAAAATTGTTTTACTTTGAATTTCAACCGAATAATCAACTTTATTGAGCTGCTGTATTAGACTAGCATTTGTGCAAAATACTTGAACAATGCTTAGCTTCTCTCTGTAGCCAGAAACTCAATTAACAACTGTCTTCTCTTCATGCCGTAAACAAAGGCTTAAGCATGTGTGTGTGTTTGTATCTGCTGTCTGTTCGCAATGATTAACTTTCTGCATCTCGTCCAAAATTTTGGCATAATTAACAAGGTCATGCAATTAATTCGCTTGACATTCACTTGGCTTATGTAAATTCTCCAACATTTAAGTTGGGTAGCTTTGTCAAAAGGTTGTCCATGTACACAAAGCACATACATGTGTCACATGAGCCCAAAACTTCAAAGTGCACGCTGCACGATTTTATTGGAACAAGATTTATGTGCCCTGCCGCTCAACAGACTTACCCACAGTCCTGTCCCGTCCCGTCCTCCGTTTTGCGTCCTTCGTCTTTAGTCCTTAGTGCTGGGCACGTGCCATGACATCGTCTGAGGGTTTTTGCCAGCGATTTGTGCAGACTGTAAGTGTACATGATAGTTGCGAAGCACTAACCTGAGGCGCAATTTAAATTTCCAGCTCGTTTCCGTGTCAGACGAGCTTTGTGCCAGAAACAAATCAAAGTCTATAGTGTAGGTAGGTAGGTAGATAGGTAGGAGTGTACAATACATACACACATACGTGTAAGTACATATATACCAGTTAGCCAGGCAGTGAAGCAATTTGGCTGATAGGAATTTTTCAAATATGCAGGAATTAAAGCTTGAATAAACTTAAGATGTTTGGAACTGCACGGATTTTGGGCAAAAATAAACTTTGATTTTATGGGAACATCTCGCTTAAAAGGAGCCAAAAAAGAAAAAAACACCCATACAGCGAGCGATGAGGAGAGACAATCACTTCACTCTTGTTAGAGTGTCTGCCAACGCAATTGGTGGTGGTATATTTTGGGTATGTCTTTGTCAGTCGCTTTTACCATTTGCCGTAGCAGCAGGTGGCTCTTGTGTGGATGGGATGGTGTGCGGAGGAAGTGGGGGTGAAGTGAGGGCAAGTGGTGAGCAAGTGTGGTGGCAGTGGAGGGGAAGTGGGGGTGAAGTGGGGGGTCAAGTTGCGAATTCAGTGCGATAAATGAAGTTTGTTTGACAATAACTTGACAGTGACTTGATAGTGACTTGACAGTGACTTGACAGTGACTTGACAGTGACTTGACAGTGACTTGACAGTGACTTGACAGTGACTTGACAGTGACTTGACAGTGAGTTGACAGTGACTTGACAGTGACTTGACAGTGACTTGACAGTGACTTGACAGTGACTTGACAGTTACTTGACAGTGACTTGACAGTGACTTGACAGTGACTTGATAGTGACTTGACAGTGACTTGAAAGTGACTTGACAGTGACTTGACAGTGACTTGACAGTGACTTGACGGTGACTTGACAGTGACTTGACAGTGACTTGACAGTGACTTGACAGTGACTTGACAGTGACTTGACAGTGAATTGACAGTGACTTGACAGTGACTTGACAGTGACTTGACAGTGACTTGACAGTGATTTGACAGTGACTTGACAGTGACTTGACAGTGACTTGACAGTTACTTGACAGTGACTTGACAGTTACTTGACAGTGACTTGACAGTTACTTGATAGTGACTTGACAGTGACTTGACAGTGACCCAGAACCATTGATCCGACAACCATCTTTAGAGCTAACTTGTTGAGCATCCTCCACGTTACCTCCAATGTTTTTTTTTTTCTTCAAGATCTTCCAATCTCGTATGGAACTTAGGGCATCAACCACTTCTCTCTTCCAACGAACTCTAATGTCAGCAGTCGCTTTGAGTTCTACCCCAGCTTTTCCCAATGCTTTCCGCTTCTTTACCGACAGTCCTCCTTCAAGTTTCTTTGTGTCTGCCTAGTGTCTGACCGACTCCGTCTAGCGGGTTCCATTACATAGCCTTCCTTGTGATGAAGCACCATTTCATTGTGCGTATTGGGTCAACACGTATTTCGTATTCTGTTTGCGAACGCGTCTGCAATCACCATTATAAACAGAATGGGTGAAAGGGCACATCCCTGTCGAATGCCATTCAGGTCTGGAAAAGGCTGCCAGAGCTCTCCAAAATGAAGTCCACTGGGCGGTGTCTTAAGTCGCTCTGATGAGGGAATCCCCCTCCCTCGCAACTTTTGCCATATGCAATCCCTGCTTACATTGTCGAAGACTTGAGTGAAGTCTACGAAAGTCATGTTTAGGTCTGATCTGTATTCGATAAATTGCTCAATCAGAATGTTTATATGGTCCGTGCACGACGCGCCTTTTCTGAAAGCGGTGTCCCTTATGGTGTGTCACAGGCGATCCAAGACGGTTTTAGCTATGAGCTGCGAAATAGTGGGCTGCACACAGCTCCCGCGCCAGGTCGACCTTTTTGGGGATTTTCATCATTTCGTAGGGAGCTCTTCAGTTTCCCAACCCCGTTGTATAAACGGGTATAGTAAATCCTGCACTGTACGGTATAGTGTAGCAAGTATATACGGGGCTGGTGTCGTGTATGAGGCGATGGAGATAGCTTCTTAAGAGTTTTTATACTCTGTACCGAAGGTACATAGAGTATATTAAGTTTGTGCAAAAGTATGTAACAGGGAGAAGGAATCGTTTCCGACCCTATAAAGTATATATATTCTTGATCAGCATCAACAGCCGAGTCGATATAGCCATGTCCGTCTGTCCGTCTGTCCGTCCGTCCGTCTGTCCGTCTGTCTGTCCGTATGAACGAAGAGATCTCAGAGATGGTAAGAGATAGAGGTTTGACATGTATGGGACATATGTTTCTTATACTTGCAGGCAGATCAAGTTTATTTTCAATTTTTGCCACGCCCCTTCCCGCCCCCTCAATTTGGAAAAAACTTGATATCTCCTACAGTTTTGGAGATAGATCGTTCGTTCCTTCTAAAGATGCCTTGTAAACAAAATTATTTATCGATTTGCTGAAGGAATGATAAAGATCGGATGACTGATACTCAAGTTATGAGCAAAAAACGGGCAGTAAACACCACCCACCCCCCCACCAACAACCACAGCAACATACCCTAACCGTTCAACACAGGCAATCTTAGTGCGAGAGAGAAAAGAGAGAGAGAGAGAAACTTAGAGAGCGCACCGCGTTGTGCGCGGGGTGTTAACTGGCCGTTTGACTCCTGAGCAAATGCGAGTGTAAGGGTACAGAGTATGTTATAGTCGGGCTTGACCGACTTTCTTTCTTGTTTAATACTAGAGCTTACTATTTGGGACTCTCCTGTACGTCAATTTGCCTTTTAAGCTGAGTCACTTGCATTTTGCCACCAGCTAAGACCCTAGCTGACACTCTTACTTCAATGGATGTCATAGATGTTCGCTGTTAGGTAGCCTAGCGAGCGCTGCTCCGTTTGGGTGGTCTTTGAAGAGCTCCGTGTATTCTGCTGTCTGTTTTGATTTTTAGATATACTGTAGCGAACCTGTGCCTAACTCCGAAACTAGTCCCCTGGACCCACATTCGTTGCTTAGTGCTAAGGTCATGTATTGAGTCATCGATAAACCTATGGCAGTCGATGACTACTTGTGTTCAGTGTCACGTATGTGTGATCAATACATCGATGACGGGCGATGACGATTGATGTGTAACTTTAACCCAACTCGTGGGCAGAACACATGTGTCAAGTATGTGTGATCCATGATACAATAACTACAAGGTAGCGCAACCGGAAGTGAATTTTCGCATACGCGAGAATTTATCGAACCACAGGACAACAAATCTGAGGCCACTCAGTCGCTACTATCATTTGTTGACAGCTTCCGATCAAAGTTTCGCCCTACATCAGTTAATTGAAGGCGATTATATCGGTTCGATACATCAGATTACAAGGCCGTCTTAGAATATCGAAGCTGCGCACTGCGTCACCTTGTACATTTACATCAAGTGTGTGAGCGATACATGGATTTCCGATTCGTGATGTTAACTGATTGTCGGAGTCCCTTCCTTTGAATGAACATCAGCTACTAGTTGGCTGAGTGCCTTCTGCTTCACTCTTCACTCGAAATAGACGGACAACTACACAAGTTAACCCAAAATTCGCTACAATGGTTCAAGTCGCTTTGTGACAATCCAAATTTCCCACTCTTCTGTAAAAGCATCTTACAAGCGTGCAGATGTGGGTGCCAAAGAGGAGACGCTTATCGGTTTTTGTAAATGCTGCAAGAGCTGCTCAGCAAAGGAACATTCCAGAAGACTCATCACAGTTGTGAAGTAGCAAAGTTGGGTCTTAGTTGTCTTTTTGCGGTGATGAGAGTTTTATCAAGTGTACAACGACTTGGCTTAGTTAAACACAAAACACACTTCCGCTTTCAATTTACACATAATTTATTTTTTTTCTAGTTTTTCCGTGCGCTGCTGTGCTTAACTTCACTTAACTTAACGTAGTTTTTTTTGGACATTAAGGGGAAAAATGTCACTTGGGTAAAAAATAAAAGTAACATGGGCAATGAATGAATGTGTGATTTGTGTTACAAGTACGCAAAAAATAGTCCGAAAACCATACTTCTGGCGGCGCATCAGTCGATGTCACTTTCCGGCAGCGCTTCCTGAGTTGGAGTATCATCAAAGGCCATGACCATTCCCAAAGTTGGGCGCAAATTCTCCGGCATGTGGGCGTTATCGAAACCCAGCACCACCACACAGACCATTTCCATTTCCACTTGGGGCAAGAGTCTTGTTCTAAGTTCTATCAGACTTCCTTCATTCTCGCTACGCTCATGCTCATTCACCAGACCGGCGGGCCAGCGATCCTCATGGCTGCACTCCACCAATAGATTCTGCACATTCAAAGGACAGCGACTGGCAAAGAGACAATCGCGCACCATCTGTTGCATGGGGAGGTCCGGTGTGGTGATAAGTCTGCCCCAAGTACTGACCACTGTCAGCGGCAGGCCATTGCCCCACTGAATCACTTGTTCGTTGCTTATGGCTGGAGCCAATCTGAGAGTTACGAATAACTGCAGTAGCTCCACCTCACGGCGCAGGGCCTCAAAGCGCAATCCTTCACTGATCATCGATTCATTAAACTCGTCCCTTTCTTTCTGCTCTTGTTCCGACTGTTTGCGGAGCTCATCCGCACAATTGTGGGTGCCCAGCTCGTCCTTCGGCACCTTCAATCCACAGCCTAAGTTGCACTCCACCAACATTTTGGGATTATGCTCGCAGCTGGCCACATGTGTGCGATACTCATCGAGTTGAAGCAGCTGGGAGCAGCCATCCCCCGAAAAGTCGCACTTAATCTTTAAGCGCGAAAGCATGATGCGCATTATGCGACATGCTGGCACAAGATCAATCGAGTACAGGTCCGTGCGATCTAGCGGGCAGTTTTGTGTCCTTAGTAGCCATGTGTCGATGCAGACGCGACAAAATGCATGTTCGCATCTGGGAGACTGCACAGGGTCTTCTAAAACATCGCGACAGATCGGGCATACCAATTCTTCGTCCACGTACCCGACAATGCAGTTTAAATCAAAGCCCATGTTGCTTGTGTACTGACTGTGGTTATTTCGCTGAGATTAAGAAATTCCAAATATATATTTTTTCCACTTACCTGCTAAAAATATAATTTTCCGTGTGATATGTTAGATGTTGCTTTAAACGAGTTAAAACTTGGAGTGAGGGGGGACTGATAGAAAACTAAGGGCGATTATAAGTAAAATGTCAAGGATTACTGTGTTTGAGTTTGGAGAGAGAGAGAGAGAGAGAGAGCGAGAGAGAGAGAGAGATTGTCAAACCGATCAACGGAATTGTCTAGTTTTGTTTTAAATTTAAATTTCTTTGTTTCAACAGCATGAAATTGCGCTTTAGCAACTTGGCTTCAGCAACATGATTGTGGCAACATGGCTTCAGCAGCATAGTTTCTGCAACATGGCTTCATCGACAGGACACCATTAAATCAAAACTGTTCTTAGTATTGCACAACGTAGATATCCACACAAAGAAGTTTTTGGCTAATGGAATAACTAAAACTGAAGTGAGCTGGACCGTATTGAAATTGGTAAAAAATTGCTACATTTTATCAATGGACATGTTCAAAACGAATATATTCTCTCCAACTATGATGTATCGTATTCGTTGAAGATCAATTTGGTGTTTATCCATAGATTTTCTTTACCAATACCTTAATTTTGTATATTTTTTTCATAATTTTTTTTCTAAATGTTTCAAAAAGAAATTTCGAGCGTTTAAAAGTAAAAATTTAATTTTTTGGAAATATTTTAGCTTTTTGTATGTAAACTACTTAACCGATTTAAAAACTATGTTTTACGTGATTTTGGCAAATTCAATAACCTTTCGATTCATACCTTTCTTGACTCTATCTAACGTCTCTGAGTCGGGATTTGGCTCGAAATGTAAGTGTGTCTACCGAAATTATTAAGAAAAATTCATTATTAAAAAAACGGTTTTTGGAACCGTACTGTAAAAAACGAGAAAGATAAGCTAACTTGTGAGTTTTTCTCACAAAGACCCATTTTCTGACCAGTCGGCCCTATTGCAGCCATAACATATAATCATACCATTTTGATCAAATTTTGCAAATCTGTTTGAATGCATTTAATATTAAGAATTACAGAGTTTAATAACGATAAACTTGAAAACAAACAAAAATTTTTCCCATTAAGCTCTATTTTCCTAGCGATGGTTCCTATGACAGCTATTAGACAAAGTCATCCGTTCCGGTCGGTTCCGACTTATTAAGTGGATAAAGTAGTAATACAGCCGTTGCTTGACTAATGGCTGAAGTCATGTAGCTAAAGCTTTGCAACAGCAGCCATGTAGCTGTGACAATGTTGCTACAATCATGTTGCTGACCTAAGTTGCTATTGCGCAGTTTCTGAGAAAAGTACCCAAATTCATACCGTTAAAACAAACGAAATTAAATTTGAAACAAAACTAGCTAATTCATATTCTCTCTCTCCAAACTCAAAACACAGCAATCCTTGCCATTTTACTTATATTCACCCTTAGTTATCTATCAGTCCCCTCACTCCAAGTTTTCACTTGACTAAAGCAACTTCTCACATTTCATACGGAAAATTATATTTTTAGGAGGTAAGTGGAAAAAATATATATTTGTAATTTCTTAATCTCAGCGAAATAACCACAGTCCGTTAACAATCAACATGGGCTTTGATCTGAACTGCATTGTCGGGAACGTGGACGAAGAATTAGTATGCCCTATTTGCCATGGTGTTTTTGAAGACGCGGTACAGTCACGTACATGCGAACATACATTTTGTCGCGTCTGCATCGACACTTGGACACTGAGACAGCCGAATTGCCCGCTAGATCGCACGGACCTGTACTCGATTGATCTTGTGCCAGCATGTCGCATAATGCGCATCATGCTTTCGCGCCTTAAGATTAAATGCGAGTTTTCGGGGGAAGGCTGCTCCCAGCTGCTTCAACTCGATGAGTATCGCACACATGTGGCCAGCTGCGAGCATAATCCCAAAATGTTGGTGGAGTGCAACTTGGGCTGTGGATTGAAGGTGCCAAAAGACCATCTCGACATTTACAATTGTGTGTATGAGCTCCGGAATCAGCTGCAACAAGTGCGGGAAGATACGAACGAGCTTGGGGAAGAGATGAGCCGTCATGTGGTGCGGCTGCAGTATGCCATAGCACGCTACTGGGGTGATGAAATTATGCAGTGGGGCAATGGCCTGCCGCTGACAGTGGTCCGTAATTGGGGCAGTCTTATCTCCGCACCGGACCTACCCATGCAACAGATGGTGCACGATTGTCTGCGTGCTAGTGGCTGTCCCATGGGTTTGCTGAATCTAATGGTGCGGCACTGTCATGAGGATCGCTGGCCCGCCGGTCTGGTGAATCAAAGTTCAATACTATTCAGCATTAGACTCTTGCCCCAATTGGTCACTGGAAAGACCTGTGTGGTGGTGCTAGGTGGCGAAAACGCCCACATGCCTGAGAATTTGCGCCCAATTGTGGGATTGGTTATGGTCTTTATTGAGGGCGTTGACGAGACACCAACTCCGGAACCGCTGCCGGAAAGTGACATCGCCTGATTCGCCGACAGGAGTAGCGTTCGCGTACTCGTACACTCTCAGATCAAAATTTAGTTTGGTAACACAAATCACACATTCATTGCCAATGTTTCCTTTGATTTTTGCACCCAATTGACATGTTTCCCCTTAATGTCCACAAAAATTACACAAGCTTACATGAAGTTAGGCACAGCAGCCCACGAAAACATTAGCAAATAAATTATGTGCAAGTTGAATGCGGAGCAACGTTTTGCCGCCCAAAAAGTTTGTTTTGTTGTACACTTGATGAACTCTCATCACCGTCACACACAACTAATAACGAAATTTCCTGCTTCACAAAACACAAAATTAAGACGCACTTTCCAAAGACCGAAAGGAAAAATGAGATGCTAAAGCATGAGGCTACTTTTCTCCAAAACTGTGCTATAGCAACATGATTGTAGCAACATGGCTTCAGCTACATGGCCTCAGCAACATGATTTTAGCAACATGGCTTCAATAACATTGGGTTCAGTAGAATAATTGATCCCTGAGCAGGTATCACAAAAAAAATATGCATCAAATAGTTCCTGCTGAACGAAGTTCCTGCTACATTTTTAACAATGAATTTTGAAAAGGCTGCGTAGACACATTATCGCTCCGTGTCAACATAATTTTTGCATCTATGAAGTCACAATTAGGCTTAATTATATTTTGGAATTTATAATAGTTATTTACAGCCGCTAAAAAAGCTTATCTTTGCAATCAATGCACAAAATGCTCATATTGTTACCGATGGTATGTCTATCGATACACAATTACTATTGGTGGGAACAGTATCACTTCAAAATAGCATACTCTTTCTTCGATACATGCTAATCTATCATGATACTTCAAATTGGCTATCATGATACCGCATCACTCGAGTTCAGCAGAAGGATCAGTGAAAATTTATACTTGATCAGGGAACAAATTGTTCTGCTGAACAAGCCCATTGTCTCAGCAGCATGGCTTCAGCAACAGGATTGTACCTACATGGCTTAAGCATCACTGTCTCAGCAACATGGCTTCATCCACAGGATTGTAGCTACATGGCTTCAGCAACATGGCAACAACGGCATGATTAAAGCAGTATTACTTCAACCACATACAGGCCTGTTCCCAAAATCGAAATCGAGTGGAACTCTCGCAAATCGCGCTGATTGCTGAATTTCGCAAATCGACAAGATACATCGATTTCAAAAGTTATGCTTAAGAGTTCGCGGAATGAAATATAATTGTTATTAGAGACATTAAAATAAATGTTAAAAGTTATTAACTATTTATTGGGAAATATTGTGGAAATCTCTAGAGATTTTGGCCTCTGTTGGTTTGCAAAACTCTCAAAAAATCCTATGATATTTCATTTTCGTATTTGGGTCATTCTTTTTTAAACCGGAACAGTTTTAAAACACCATTTTTGATTTCAAAAAATTTGTCCGAAATTTGATCTTGCCACTCCCACCAAAACGTGATTTTCGGTTTTGCACAATTTTTTTTCGTTAATTTGAAAAACAATTTCAAAAATCGTTAAGAAGAAAAAATTGGAAAAAATAGGGGAAAGCTAACTTCGGCTCGACCGAAGTTTATATACCCTTGTGGCTTGTTTAATTTATATGAATTAAGGTTTTAAATTTACGCGCGCCTAACCGACTCATCAACTACATGTAACCGATCTCACGTTGGTCAAGCATCCGACCAATTTTTCAGATGCTACATTGTACGCAGCCTGCCAGACGATCGATCATACTTATGGAAGTACGTCGCGCAGCTGAATTTGGATCTTCATCTCATCTTTCGTCGTCGCCGATGTTCATGCACAGCGATCCGCATACCTGACCGACCACTAGCAACATGCTACGACTCGAGACGCTCTTTGTTTGGCAATTGATGCCAGCCTGAGTCTGCCTACAAGTTCTCGATCTTATCACGAAAGTCCTTAACGAGAGGCACCACGAAAGTCCACAACGAGTGGCAAGCGAAAGTCCGCCACGAGTGGCAAACGAAAGTCCACAACGTGTGGCAAACGAAAGTCCACAACGCGTGGCAATCGAAAGTCTCTACTCTGGGTACAATACAAAGTACTATTGACTGTTCAACTTCAACCCCGATCGAACGAACTTGCTTATCGACCCCCAATCGAAGCAACGACCTCAACGCGAGGTTTTCATCGACCCAGCTACGACACAAACATCACAGCGAAAACTATACGCAAGCTTTCCTCCACATTGGGACTTGTACAAATCCTGTAGATGCTCACCCCGGACATACATTCATCCCAGCTATACCTAAATTTTGAATATCATTCGTTCGCACATGGTCTCTGGAGGGGGAGTACTGTGGCAGCCCTGGCCACCTCTGGTCACACCATTTATCGAGCACCATCCCTGACGCGATAGCAGAACGACAACACGCGCCATGCGCGGCACGCGCCTGCATCGCTCCGTTCGACTTGACGATAATTGTTAGCTTAAGTTATATTCAATAAAGTTAGTAACACATTAAAACCCTCGTAGCTAAACCATTTGCTTGCCAGTTTGTTATATGGCAGCTATACGATATATTCATCAGATTTGGATCAAACTCGTCAAAATTGTGTGGAACTCGATAATATTCAGAATTGGAAGGTATTAAGACGCTACCATTGAAAACAAAAAAGTTTTTCTCACTAGAACTACTTTTTCAACCGATCGTTCCTATGGCAGTTATATGCTACAGTCATTCGATTTGAATCAAACTTGGCAGAATTGTGTGGTAGCATATAGTATTGATCAGTAACAAGTTTAAGAGCGATAGCATTGAAAACAAAAAAGTTTTTCCTACTAAGACTTTTTCTCTGAACTAACTTTTGTATGGCAGCTATACTATATAGTTGTCCGACTTTTATCAAAATTCGTGGAATTATGTAAAATCATGCATCTAAAAAAAATGCGAGGTTTGGGGGCGTTTGCATTGAAAACAAAAAAGTTTTTCTCACTAAAACTAGTTTTTTGATCGATCGTTTCTATGGCAGGTATATGCTTTAGTCATCCGATCCGACTGGTTCCAACAAATGTGCAGCGTATTTGTACCAAAAGGCTTCGTGCAAAGTTTGGTTAAGATAGCTTTTAAAGTGACGGAGGAGATATGTTCGAACTTGAACATGATATTCAACTCGGCCCACACGTAGTGTTAATCTCATATTTAAATATGTAGCCTATGTCGCCATGTGTGTCATAAACATGTCACCTTATGTAATATTAATAGCCGCAGTGACGAGGATCAGCCCAGCCCAGCAGACACTTGAAAAGGATCAACCATGGGAACCACTTGAAAAGGGCATCCGGTGCACTTAACATCCCGTCCCGGTCCCGTCCCAATATAGATGTTTTTATCGTTTGATGTTCCTTCTGATATAAAAGTTGAAGTTCAAGTTGAACTGTGACAGCAAGAAAGTCTGCTGATGCCTTTGAAACAGTACCGTACAGACAAAACCCATTGCTATCCAAATGTAATAAGTCTTTGATGATTTGTGTTGATTATTGATTTAGCTTGAGCCGGCCAAGCAAACACTTTGACTCAAATCCCAACAGGTCGCTAAAACCCATTTAAGTATATTGTTTATATATTAAGTAAAACTAGGAAGCAACATTCTGGAAGGTGATATCCTTAGTCCTCCCCATCGTTGTCCCCCATCTACAAAATCTATATTGAAGACGAAGCACATACATATTTGTTGTTGCGTGTTAATTTTCAAGAGGCAGGAGAGTAAGAAAAAAGAAAACACATTTGATAAATGCAAAAAACAACAACGAATGCGCAGCGTGCTCGATGGGCTTTGGCACTTCTGCCTTATTTGATTAATTGCAATCCAATAACCCAAATACAATTTCTAAACCAATTGAATATTTCAAAGTGCATGTTATTCACTTATGGAAGGAGCCCAATCAAAAAGTGTATAAATGAAAATCTACTTCATGTGTGCTGTCGGCTGAATTCCATGACTGTAAAACTATGTATGAAACTAGTTGAAATGCATAGCTTCAAGAGCTGCAAATGAACAGAATAATCAATTTTATTTCGCCCAATCCATTCAAAGTTTTAGGCGGACACGACTAGTTGATGCCAGTTGCAGTGAATGAATAAACTTGTAAATTGAAGTTTTAAGTGAAGATTTAATGGTGAATGACTTGAAATCAAAGTTTTTTGGTACGGTGCAGACAACTTTTGACCTTTGGCATAAATGAATTGAAACATTACGGGCCATAAAATAAAACGGAGAGCAGAAACTTTTCATTTTTTGTGTATAGTGGAAAGGACATAGTAAATTATGCCAGCCACAGGCAAGCATACATGGAAATAGACAACCCATCTAGAAGCTGTACACTGCGAAAAAAAGATGTCAAAAGTAAATACAAGAACGAGAGTAAGTTCATTAGTATTCTGAAATTTCCATTTATTTTTTCTCAGTGTACTTACAACAAATAAATTTGATAGGAAAATCCGAAAAACTAACTCGCTTAATAACTCGCACTTGAGTGGCAAAAGCAAACAGTCTGACCAGCCAGTCAACCAGCTTATTCATTTGGGACTCACACACTCAACGGAAAAGTTGGGATTGGGGATTGTGAGTGTGTGTGAGTGTGTGTTGGTGTGTGTTTGGGTTTTTCAATTGTGCTTGAGTGTAATAACTTTTACCTGTTCCCTCCCCCCCCCCCCCTCCCAAAAAAAACCCTGAAAAGTAAAGAAAAGTCAGGGTAAAAGTAGAAAAAACAACTGCAACTGCCAAGCCCAGGTTTTTGGCTAGCGAGAGAGAGAAAAGAGGGGGAGAGGTGGTGCCCCAAGTAAAGTTTTAAATTTGCTTAATCAACAAAATGCAAATAGCAGTCGAAACGAGAAGTGGAAGCAGCAGCAGCTCGTCAGGCATTTTTGTTTAGCCCTGTTTATTCTTTTGCTTTGTTTGGGGTTTGCTATGCAAAATAAATTTTAGAATAGAGAATAATATAATAACGTAACCGGAACAGGAACCATTTAGAAAAGTTAATGGTGGAAATTAACATTTTTGAATGAAAAAAAATGTGGGCCATTTGATCATTTCGTGCAATCGAAATGAGAAAAGCTTGTGAGTAAGTGATTGCTCTGGTTTCTGCTCTCTAAAAATTGATAAATCAAATTTCAGTTCATCAAATACAAATCGCTTTTGACCCAAAAACAAACCAAATCGTATGGGAATAGGGTCGATTTTGGTTCGAAAGAGATTTGTAGAACACATGGGATAAAGTACTAGCTAAACTGTGCATACGTTTCTTATAAGAGCGTTTTTATTCAAGTTTGAGCTCGTCCCAACTTGTTCGTAACCAGTTTTAAGTTGGAAGAGTATCTAGCTCTTTTTTTCCAACCTACACACCAAATTCCAGTTCATAGCTCAAACAATTTCTGATATTTGGCACTGAACCGGTCCTTAACCAGTAAAACATTCATTCATACAAAAAAGAGCCACATTATTTCGCCCAAAATTTGTGCAAGACTGCAGATTTTAGGTAATCTCTAAAGAAAATGTCTATCGAGTTAACATCGCACGATTTTGATAGCCAAAACACGTCACCCCTGCGAAAGAAAAGCATATTCTCAATCAGAAACGGCTACCAGCAGCGATATGTGTTTCCTTTTGTAAAGTAAAAGTGTGTTAGTAAGCTTCAGTTCGAATGCTGACTCGCTACCGCTTAGAAGAAAAGGTTTTCCCACCGATTTGTAGCGAGACGTAATGTTTCGGCTTTTGGGTAAAGTTTGTAGGTAGCCATACACAGAAAAAAAAACAAGTAAGAGTGCTGCAGTCGAGTGCCCCGTCTGCGAAATACCTGTACCTAGTAATGCCGTTCCTTGGGCTTTGATTGATACAAGGTTCAAACTTACAAATTGTGGCTCAGACAGTTTTTCGCGGTTAAAAGGAGTGGGAATTTTCCAAATGTGAAACAAACTTGATCTGCGTACGATATACACCTATATACATGCAAAAATTTGTTGCTCTAGCTATTATAGTCTCTGACAGACAGACGGACATGGCTAAATCGACTCAGCTGTTGACGCTGCCCAAGAATATATATACTTTTTAGGTTAAATACTTCCACTCAAGGGGTGGAAAAGCGTCGGAAAAGTTTGTATGGGAAAAATTTTGATTGACTTGAAATTCGGAAAACCCAATGTCGGAAAACAGTTTTATTCACTGATTCAAACTTAAAGTTTGTTCTCATTGGTTCTTAAACTATTTGTTTTTAATAAAATAAACTTAATTGTAACATAGAATAATAATATAACATAAAAGAGATTATTTTGTGTTTCAGATACGTTTTCAGTGTGATCATAATAATAGGTACACTTCATGTGTTGGTAAGAAAAAAATTTTTAATTTCCATTTTGTGTTCTTTTTTTGGGTAAATTAGTATTTCCTAACTTAGTATCCAGTGTATTCCACCTCTATTTTTGGCCACTACTGCTATTCTTTTTGGCATACTTTTAATAAGAGCCTGGCAGGTCTCTACTGGTGTCTCATACCACACAGTTTTTGGACACCTTCCCATAATTTTTGTTTATTTGAAAATGAATGCTTTGCCAATTTCTTTTTTAAGTCTCCCCACAGTTTCGGGGGTTTGACTTGGCCACTTCAGAACGTCAACTTTTTGGTCCTCGAAAAATTTAGATAACAGCCTTGATGTGTGTTTAGGATCATTATCTTGCTGAAATACCCAACGTTATGGCATATTTTCCTCAGCATACGGTACCATAACTGTTTCCAATATGGATTTGTACTCTTCAGCATTTAATTTGGTTCGTAGTCTGATAAATTGGACCTACGCCGTACCAGGAGAAGCAAGCCCATACCATTATATTGCCACCTGGATGGAATTCCTTTCCATTAGGGCGTCGAACATTCCTTTCACAGTCATTCCCAAACAAATTAATCTTGGTTTCATCGCTCCATAATATGTTTCTCCAATTTTTCTGCCCGGTGCATCCTACCCAGTCTTTGTGGTCCCTTGCAAAAGTTTGCCACATGGTGATATTTTTTTTGCGCATAAGTAGGACTTTTCTGGCAATTCTTCCTGGTAGGTTGGCATTTTGTAGTCGCCTTCGGATAGTTGGAGCACTAACTGAATTCCCAATTTCGGCTGCAATAGCCTTCGATGACTTAAATGGGTCCTTTTTGCTCAAAGTTACTATGTAGAGTGGTCAAGGGTTTCTGTTGTTTTTTGTGGCCTTCCACGGGTTTCCTGTCTTGGTTTTCTTTCTAATGCATTTTTAACAAAATTATGAGACCTGTTCATTATTTTGGCGATGGCTCGTAAAGATTTGCCTTCTTTTCTCAGACTAAGAACCAATTGAGCTTCTTCTTAAGTACAATGAGAATTCCGACCCATTTTTTCTAAAAAAAATAATTATTTAATTCTCTGTATTGACAGGAGCTATACTTAATTTACCTTTAGTTGCCAAAAGATCACTGATTACAAAATTATTCACTTGATATTTATGAGAAACGGAGACTGTACCTATTATTATGATCAGGCGAAATGTGTGGTGGACTCGCAATTTATAGAAAAGCTTTGATATACGGGGCAGCCCCTCTTTCAACTCTTTGTCACAGTGTGGCCAGGCATTGACAACAACAAAAAACCAAAAATTACAAAGATGTCAACACTAAAAGTACGAAAAACCATCTATAATTAAAAAATTCCGGTGTGTACCTATTAATATGATCAGGTGTGTATGTTGGATTTGTTTCCGCCCCGAATAGCAGAATAGCAATTAAAAACTCGCAAAAAGACAATCGGTCCAAAATAGTCTCAAAAATTTCGCAAAATGTTATTATTAGTTTAGATTTTCATCAAGATTAAAAAGTTGGAAATTGTCGACGGGTAAATAGGACGCTTAGGCCAATCGGTCCAAAAAAATAGCGAAATTTGCATTGACATTGCTTAATCGACTCGGCTGTTGATGCTTATCAAGCATATATATATATATACATACTTTGTAGGCTGGGAGGCCCTTCTTTCTGGCTGTTTCATACATTTGTACAAACTGAATATACTCTAATAGCTGGCTCGGCGAAGATATCCAATAATGATATACTATCTAATCTTTTCAAACAAAGTTGTAATGCAATTAGGCTTCGTAACATTTAATCCTATGAGAAGGACGAGAAATTGCAGTATGGCTCAAATTCGAGCCAAGAGAGGCAACCCGTGAATCGAATCGGTTGGCAATGAGAAATCGTCGAGCTCATCTTACAAGGTCAACAATGAAATAATGCTTCAAGTGTTGATTTGAATCAAGCAGCGTTTCTATAAGATGACACAATGGATTACAGCTCGCATGTTTTCGTTCATCACATTGGTCCAATGGACGTTGTTTTGTGGGCATACCATCAGCGGGGAGGAGCCGGCCTTGGCCACAGTTTTCGCTGTGGCGGTGGTAAACTTGTTGACAGGGTTGGGTATGGTCATCACTAGCTGTTTGGCCTCCACCGACTGCGAACGCTTGGGTCAGTTGGAATTGGAGACGGTTTTCAGTGTACGTCCGTTCAGTGCAGATTTCTTCATTTTGTTGGGTTGATTTGTGGCCCTTAGCTTTTAGTTCTCTCGCTATTGAATTTCTCGGTACGTTTCCATTTGGGCGCAAGTTTCCCCTGCATTGTCGATTTTGATGTCAAAATAATGAGCTGCACATATTTTCGTAAGGGCATCATCAGCTGTTCAATCAATCCACTCGCGATGCATGTTTTTCTCATGGTCTTACGTGTCGGCAAACCATCGGCTTTTTTTGTTCTGGCGCCTGATAACAAAACGAAATATAATATATTCTTTTTAGGTTAAATACTTCCACTCAAGGGGTGGAAAAGCGTCGGAAAAGTTTGTATAATAAAAATTTTGATTGACTTGAAATTCGGAAAACCCAATGTCGGAAAATCCGCCTAGAGGGGTCGGAAAACAGTTTTATTCATTGATTCAAACTTAAAATTTGTTCTCATTGGTTCTTAAACTATTTGTTTTTAATAAAATAAACTTAATTGTAACATAGAATAATAATATAACATAAAAGAGATTATTTTGTGTTTCAGATACGTTTTCAGTGTGATCATAATAATAGGTACACTTCATGTGTTGGTAAGAAAAAAATTTTTAATTTCCATTTTGTGTTCTTTTTTTAGGTAAATTAGTATTTCCTAACTTAGTATCCAGTGTATTCCACCTCTATTTTTGGCCACTACTGCTATTCTTTTTGGCATACTTTTATTAAGAGCCTGGCAGGTCTCTACTGGTGTCTCATACCACAGTTTTTGGACACCTTCCCATAATTTTTGTTTATTTGAAAATGAATGCTTTGCCAATTTCTTTTTTGAGTCTCCCCACAAGTTTTCAATGGGGTTAAGGTTGGGGGATTGGCTTGGCCACTTCAGAACGTCAACTTTTTGGTCCTCGAAAAATTTAGATAACAGCCTTGATGTGTGTTTAGGATCATTATCTTGCTGAAATGGCATATTTTCCTCAGCATACGGTACCATAACTGTTTCCAATATGAATTTGTACTCTTCAGCATTCATTTTGTTCGTAGTCTGATAAATTGGACCTACGCCGTACCAGGAGAAGCAACCCCATACCATTATATTGCCACCTCCATGTTTGACTGTTTTTTTTTGTAAACCGTGGATGGAATTCCTTTCCATTAGGGCGTCGAACATTCCTTTCACAGTCATTCCCAAACAAATTAATCTTGGTTTCATCGCTCCATAATATGTTTCTCCAATTTTTTCTCCCCGGTGCATCCTACCCAGTCTTTGTGGTCCCTTGCAAAAGTTTGCCTCATGGTGATATTTTTTTTGCGCATAAGTGGGACTTTTCTGGCAATTCATCCTGGTAGGTTGGCATTTTGTAGTCGTCTTCGGATAGTTGGAGCACTAACTGAATTCCCAATTTCGGCTGCAATAGCCTTCGATGACTTAAATGGGTCCTTTTTGCTCAAAGTTACTATGTAGTGGTCAAGGGTTTCTGTTGTTTTTTGTGGCCTTCCACGGGTTTCCTGTCATGGTTTTCTTTCTAATGCATTTTTAACAAAATTATGAGACCTGTTCATTAATTTGGCGATGGCTCGTAAAGATTTGCCTTCTTTTCTCAGACTAAGAACCAATTGAGCTTCTTCTTTAGTACAATGAGAATTCCGACCCATTTTTTCTAAAAAAAATAATTATTTAATTCTCTGTATTGACAGGAGCTATACTTAATTTACCTTTAGTTGCCAAAAGATCACTGATTACAAAATTATTCACTTGATATTTATGAGAAACGGAGACTGTACCTATTATTATGATCAAGCGAAATGTGTGGTGGACTCGCAATTTATAAAAAAACTTTGATATACGGGGCAGCCCCTCTTTCAACTCTTTGTCACAGTGTGGCCAGGCATTGACAACAACAAAAAACCAAAAATTACAAAGATGTCAACACTAAAAGTACGAAAAACCATCCATAATTAAAAAATTCCGGTGTGTACCTATTAATATGATCAGGTGTGTATGTTGGATTTGTTTCCGCCCCGAATAGCAGAATAGCAATTAAAAACTCGCAAAAAGACAATCGGTCCAAAATAATCTCAAAAATTTCGCAAAATGTTATTATTAGTTTAGATTTTCATCAAAATTAAAAAGTTGGAAATTGTCGACGGGTAAATAGGACGCTTAGGCCAATCGGTCCAAAAAAAATAGCGAAATTTGCATTGACTTTGCTTAATCGACTCGGCTGTTGATGCTTATCAAGCATATATATATATATATATATATACTTTGTAGGCTCGAAGGCCCTTCTTTCTGGCTGTTTCATACATTTGCACAAACTGAATATACTCTAATAGGTGGCCCGGCGAAGATATCCAAGAATGATATCCTATCTAATCTTTCCAAACAAAGTTGTAATGCAATTAGGCTTCGTAACATTTAATCCAATGAGAAGGACAAGAAATCGCAGTATGGCTCGAATTCGAGCCAAGAGAGGAAACCCGTGAATCGAATCAGTTGGCAATGAGAAATCGTCTAGCTCATCTTACATATCAACAATGAAATAATGCTTCAAGTGTTGATTTGAATCGAGCAGCGTTTCTATAAGATGGCACAATGGATTACAGCTCGCATGTTTTCGTTCATATTGGTCCAATGGACGTTGTTTTGTTTGGGCATACCATCAGCGAGGAGGAGCCGGCCTTGGCCACAGTTTTCGCTGTGGCGGTGGTAAACTTGTTGACAGGGTTGGGTATGGTCATCACTAGCTGTTTGGCCTCCACCGAGTGCGGACGCTTGGGTCAGTTGGAATTGGAGACGGTTTTCAGGGTACGTCCGTTCAGTGCATATTTCTTTATTTTGTTGGGATGATTTGTGGCCCTTAGCTTTTAGTTCTCTCGCTATTGAATTTCACGGTACGTTTCCTTTTGGGCGCAAGTTTTCCCTGCATTGTCGATTTTGATGTCAAAATAATGAGCTGCACATATTTTCGTAAGGGCATCAGCTGTTCATTCAATCCACTCGCGACCCACACCGCTATCGATACGTCAACCACTGAATTAAGAAAATGCATGTTTTTCTCATGGCTTACGTGTCGGCAAACCATCCGCTTTATTTGTCTGGCGCCTGATAACAAAACGAAATATGTCGTATGTATATCACAGGGTGTTTCACTGAGGAGAATCAACCCCAGTGTAACCCAGCAACCTATTCGCCGGGTCAGTTAGTTTTAGAAATAGTTTAAATCCAATTTAAGGTGATTGAATAAGAAAAATTTGAGATGTCACTTTGAACGACAGAAATGTCTTACTTGGTCATATATCTCAAAATATTCAGTTGTCTAAAGTACACTATAGAGGAACTCTTATCAATTGCAAACTGTTCATCAAAGAAATTAAAGAATAAAAGATTTGTTTATCGCGCTTGGCGAGTCATAATGGTTTTCGGGTGCTTGAAGCAATGGTTTCATCACAACTCACAAAAAATCGTTAAGAACCAAAGCTCGATATGCGCCTAATTTAAGGCGATTGATTAATAAATAAAGAAAAACACGAGATGTTGTCACTTTGAACGACACAAAAGATTCCGTTGACAAACAGCACTGCTGAGAAACTCCTATCAATTCGATGCCGTTTAAAAAAAAAAAAGATATAAAATGTTAGAATAAATTAAGTGATTGATTGCTGGGAATTTCCATTTTCAAAAAAATAATGAAAACCCAGAGATGTTGTCGCTTTGAGCGACAGAAATTTAATGAACTGAAATCACCCAGCTAAATGGAGTATCAAAAATGTACAGCCTACTAAAGTCACATTTTTTAAAGGGCATTCTTCTTCTTCTTTATTGGCCCGCTTGACGGTCTTGGCCTCTGCAATAAATGTCCACTTCACTCGCTTCTGCATTGTGCGAGCTGGCACCAGTTGTTCACACCAAGGTTGGAAATGTCATTCCGCACTTGATCATTCCATCTTAGTGGTGGCCGATCCCTCCTGCCTTGTTCTCCAAAGTCAGCTGTTTTGGCTTTAGCGTTCTTTTATCGAAGCTTCTTTACTTTGGATAAATTGGCATGAAAATCACGTCTGTTTTTGTGTGTCGATGATACATTTTGTGTCTCTATATACCAAAATCTTCAAAATAAAGAAGAAAATGTATTAAAAGTGAACAGAACAGTCAAAATTGTAATCGAAGTTTATATTTAAGTTCATTTCATAGAATTTTAGACCAAAAAATCTTATACAAAGAATATTTTCTACAATTTGAAGATCGTTTAGAACTTATTATACTCTGTACCGAAGGTACATAGAGTATATTAAGTTTGTGCAAAAGTATGTAACAGGGAGAAGGAATCATTTCCTACCTATAAAGTATATATATTCTTGATCAGCATCAACAGCCGATTCGATATAGCCATGTCCGTCTGTCCGTCCGTCCGTCTGTCCGTCTGTCTGTCTGTCTGTCTGTCTGTCCGTCCGTATGAACGAAGAGATCTCAGAGATGGTAAGAGATAGAGGTTTCACATGTATGGGACATATATTTCTTATACTTGCAGGCAGATCAAGTTTATTTTCAATTTTTGCCACGCCCCCTCCCGCCCCCGCAATTTGGAAAAAACGTCATATCTCCTACAGTTTTGATGATAGATGGTTCGTACTTTCTAGAGATATCTAGTACTCAAAATTATTTATCGATTTGCTGAAGGAATGATAAAGATCGGATGAACGATACTCAAGTTATGAGCAAAAAACGGTCAGTTAACACCCCCCACCCACCCCACCCATAACCTAGGCATTGCGTTCAGCAGAAGCAATCTTAGTGAGAGAAAGAGAGAGAGAGAATGAGACTTAGAGAGCGCACTGCGTTGTGCGCTGTGTGTTAACTGGCCGTTTGACTCGTGACCAAATGCGAGCTGCGAAATTAAGGGTAAAGAGTTTGTTATAGTCGGGCTTGACCGACTTTCTTTCTTGTTTTTAATATGGAAAATAAAGATAAGTTCTGAATTAGTATTGAAACAAAAAAAGAAACAATAAGGTCATAGTTTTTTGAACTAGTAAAGCTTTGTTTTTGCATAAAATAAATATAAACAGGTGGCGACATACCATCTCTAGCCTAGTGAAATGCACACCATCTTGGGCTAAAATATCAGCAGTCAGCTCTTATAGAAAGTATAAACGTCTTTAATTAGAGGCAACGCAAAGTCCTCAACTAGAGGCACCTCAAATTTTTCTACTAGAGACAACACAAAGTCTTAACACCTCAAGGTCCTTAACTAAAGTCAACACATACTTAGTCCTCAACAAGAGGCACCTCAACGCTCTCAACTAGAGGCAACACAACCACCTCGATGAGAGGCAACCTCAGCCTGCTCAGGCGAACTTGCTTATCGACCTCCAAACGAAGCAACGGCCTCAACGCGGGGATACAATCGACTTAATTACAATTCCAACAGCTCATCACAGCAAGCCACTGATGTTCTGCTCCCAGAATCTACAAATAGCAGCTGCTGTCAAGAAACCGTTGGAGCAATCCTACAACGGCCCCGTCGCCACCGCCATTCCTACACCATTTCCTACAGCATCAGTTTCGTTTCCTTCGCTGTCTGACGAAGTCACTGAAGGGGGGGAGTAGCTGTGGCGACATATTAACTCCATCCACAAACTAGGATATCTACACTGAACGATTGCGCAGTCGACACCTTCTTCGTCTTCTTTATTGGCCCGATGTTGCATCATAACCGCTTGACGGTCTTGGCCTCTGCAATGAGTGCCCTTCACTCGCTTCTGCATTGTGCAAGCTGGAAATGTCTCTCCGCACTTGATCATCCCATCTGAGTGGTGGGCGACCCCTCCTGCCTTGTCTTCCAAAGTCAGCCGCCTTCGCTTTGTACGTCTTTTTTACTGGAGCTTCTTCATCCATCCGGATTACATGTCCTAACCAGCGCAGCCGCTGTTGCTTTATGCGCTTGACTAGACTGATGTCCTTATAGAGCTCATACAGTTCGTGATTCATTCGAATGCGGTATCCATCGGCAACTTTTAACGGTCCATAGATCCTTCGAAGGATTTTTCGCTCGAACACGCCAATCGCCTTCTCATCCTTCTATTGCAGGACTGGAATGATGAGCGACTTGTATAGCGCTATTTTTGTTCTTCGAGAAAAGGCTCTGATCTTGAACTCCCTACTGAGCCCGTAGTAGCATCGGTTTCCAAGAGTAATTCTTCTTCGGATCTCCAGGCTGATGTTGTTGTCGCCGGTAATCATCCTCTACAACCTCATAGTTGTACTCCCCCATAGTAACAAATTGTCCAAGACGCGTAGACTTCTTGTCCGTGGATTCTAGGTACTTCGTCTTGTTCTCGTTTACCGCTAAGCTCTTTGTCCGCCCGTTTGTTTTTGCCAATAATGTCAATATCATCGGCGTGTGCGAGTAGCATTAGATCTTTATAAAGAAATGAGCCCGATCTGTTGGCATTTGGGCACTGGCGCAGTATATACTCCATCAGTAGATTAAAGAAGTCACACGATAGGGTATCACCCTGCCTAAAACCTCTCTTGGTATCATTCTTCTCTTTGTATTTTTCTCAACGACATCATGCAAAGTCGAACGTAGTTTGCTGGTATACCAAAGGTAGACAGGGCGTCAAAGAACCTTGACCTTATCGGTGTGTCAAAGGCTGATTTATAATCAACAAAAAGATGTTTGGTTTTGATATTTCTCTCATAGGTCTTCTCCAGGGTTTGTCGTAATGTGAATATGTGGTCTGTGGTGGATTTACCAGGTCTAAAGCCACACTGATAAGGTCCAATCAGTGTGCTAATGAGCGACTTTAGACGTTCACAAATAATGCACGACAGAATCTTATATGCGATGGTAAGGAGACTGATCCCACGGTAGTTGGCGCAAACTGCAGGGTCTCCTTTTTTAAAAAGTGGGCAAATTACACTTCGACTCCAAAGAGCTTTAAAGGGCATTGCCAGCTTTGTAAACAGAGAAAAGAAATATGCAAAACCTACACGAAAATTTAGGATTTCTACACGTTTCGACCGGGATTTTCAACCCAGAACGTTTGTGTAGCTTTTCTGCACGCCGCGTTTAGCTTTGCTCAACCTAATCGTTCTCATTTTGCAGTAGCTACTAATGCACCTGATACACCTACAACAAGGAATGAGCCGTCTCTGATTTACTTCGACGCCGATGCCGCGAGCTCCCCTGGCCTGGTATCTGCTCATGTTGACATGGAAATACTATCGACCACTGCTAATACTCTGGCTAACAAGGATGATGCTGGTGATTCTTCAGTTGTAGGCTCCTCTATGGCTGCCACGGATAATGCAAATTATCGTAATAAGCCTGTGCCTGATATCGATGGTGGTGCTGTTCCTACCGTGTCTCCTCCTGCTGCTCACGACGCTTCATCTTCTATAGCTCCTGCATCAGCTCCATTAGCTGCTCCTGAACCAGCTTCTACACTTTGGTCTGCCGTAGCTGCTAACGTTGCTGCTCCCGCTCCTGCTAGACATGATGTCTCTTCTACGTCTGCCAATGCTCGACTCTCTTTCCGTCCTATTGAAGCAGTTGCCCCACGAAAACATGTCTTTGTTTCCCGCCTTCGCCCTGATATCACTGAGAATGATTTAGAGAATTATTTGATCACTTCTACAGGATACTCGGACATATCGGTTCATAAATATATCTTTTCAAAGCCTCGATCAATATCCTCTTTGAAACTGTACGTTCCATCTTCTCTTCTAACCCAAATTCTTCATCCTGATCTTTGGCCTAAATTCACTCTTGTTCGTTAATTTGAGCCTAAGCCGACTGCTACTTTTCCTATGTCCTCAAAAAACTTAAGTCGTCCCTTGTCATCAAATACCAGAATGTAAGGGGAATCAGAAGTAAACTCGAATCCCTTTACCTTAATAGTTTTGCTTTCGAAGCTGACATTTTAATGATGACTGAAACTTGGCTTCAATCTCACATACTAAATAGTGAAATTCTGTGCGACTCTTATTGCATTTTTAGGGTTGACCGTAGCAATCGGAATGAAGGGGGTGTATTGATTGCTGTTAAGCAAAATCTTAATGCATCCATTTTTCATATTCCCAACACTGACGACATTGAATTTGTGTGTGTCTCAGTGCACATCGGAGACTCTTGCATATTCTAGAGCTGTTCCTATGTTCCTCCGTCTTCTGATGAATCCACTTATCTTAAGCATGCTTTAGCAATAGAGTACATTTCGAAAACCTGTCGCGACTGTGATTTTCAAGTCGTTGTGGGTGACTTTAATCTTCCCTTTGTTTCTTGGGTCTCTTCCCCCGATTCTGAATTTTTTTCTTCCTTCTTGCCAGCATAGCTTTTTGGACAGTATGTTTGGTCTATCTCTGCTTCAAGCTAATTTCATTAAAAACTCGCTTGGTCGTATACTGGATTTATTGTTTACTGATAGTCCATGTGCTACTATATCTCGTACATTTCCAATTTCTTTGCCTGAAGATAATTATCAACCTACCATAGAACTCCAATTGGATCTTCCAGGCACAACCGAAGTAAAGCCAACTAAAGCACTTCTTAGGCGTTGCTTTAGGAAGACAGATTACAATATTCTGAACAATTTGTTGCTTTATACTGACTGGTCATTTCTTAATCAAGTGCATTGTGTTGAAACTGCCACCAATCTGTTTTGTTCTAAGCTGTACGAGCTATTCGATATCTCATTTCAACACGTTACGTGTAGCTTTGCTACACTCAGAGAAAAAATAGAGAATTTTACTGTTGAATCAAGAGCATTCGTTCTCAAAAGTACGGTAAAGAGTGAAAATTCTTGATCCAAGAGTGAATTTTTGATACCGACATTACTGATTCAAGAGTTTCAGCTCTTGATCCAAGTATGAATGAAAGTTTCAGTACTTGATCCAAGTATGAAAAATTCTCAAAATAAAAAACTCAAAAAGAATATTTTGGGTGCGAGGGTGTGAGAGACACGAACGACCCGACCCGACCCGACCCATATCAGGTGAATACTGAATTGTTGACCGATCTCTCTTAGGAATAGGTAACAATGCATTCAAAACCAGTCGCTGTTTGCTACTTACGTCCTTAAAGACAGGTCAATCTTTGAAAATTGGACCACTCGAATCCGTGCCACTAATTTTTTTTTTTCATATTCAATATCGACCCGTCTGTAATGAAAGACCCTGCAGTTTGTAAAATTGACTTAATGTGGGCAATCCAGTCTTTTGTCAAGTTCAATCTGTTGTTTCTGGACCACTGTGCAGCTGTGGTCGATATGTAAACTCGTGCGCTGTCCAGCAGAGAAGCTACCCCCCCCCCAGCGGCTTCTGTTGGCCAAACACTGTCGCAATGCATTCAATTTAACTTTCACAATTGCAATTGCATTGGCATGGCGACATTCACTTTTCATCTCTTTTCTTTTTTTTTTTTTTGTTTTTGTTTTTGTTTCTTTGTCCGCCTCGCCTGCTGCTCGCTGCTCGCTGCTAGCTGGTGGCGCCACATGCGCCACATGACCACAGGCGATAACTCATGCCGTTTGCTACAGCTTCAGCTTTAGCTTCGTGTCGGCATTTGGCGTCATTTTTCGGCGTCAACTTTACTACGGCCGTTCATTCATTCAATTGTCCACTGTCCTCGGTGCGTTTCAGCTTACAAAAAAAAAGGATTGAAAGAGAAACAGGCATTGGCACAGGCATTGGCACAGGCATTGGCACAGGCATTGGCACAGGCAGGGGCACAGGCAGGGGCACAGGCAAATGAAGAAGAAGAAAAAACGACAGTTAAAATTTGTAACCCTAATTACGTGATGAAGTGGGAGTAAAGTTTTGTGTCCAGATTAGACAAATATGCCATGGCATGTTGCAAATTTGTAGTTTTTGTTTTGTTGCTGTTTTTGCCTTACTTGGTACTTGGTACTTGCATTTTTTTTCTTTTTTTTTTTCAAAACTTTTTGTTGCCATAGAAAACCGACAAAGAAGTGTAGTGTAAAGTGCAAGTTGGCAGCTTGGCCGCTTCCGCTTCCGTTTCCGTTTTAGTTTTGCTTGCACTTGTAGTTGACTTTTCACACACACACACACACGCGCACGCAAGGGAATTTCTTTTTTTTACTTGCCTCTGAATGTTGCCTACTTTTTGGCATGGCTTAAAAAAAAATCCCAAAACTAGACAATGTGCATCTCCAATAACAACAGCAACAGACAACCAAGTGCAATAACAATAATACCAACAAGACCCAAACAAGAACAACAATATCAATAGAAAACAACTTTTGGAGTTTTTTTTTTACTTTCTTACCTTTTCACATGGCACGGTGGGACAACAGATTTGGATGCATGGTGAGTATTTAATTCGGTTGTACTTTTTGAATCGTTAAAACTCCCCTGTTTTTAGTTCATTTTGAAACTGCGTTCCGCCGCTAATGCATTGAAGGAAGTTTGGTAATTGATTCCAAATCCGAACAGCATGAATAGGTTGGTAGCTAGGTAGTTCCGGCTGGCCCATAGACCTTACGGTCCTTAGTGAGGCCGACATTAGAAATCCAAGAGGATCTTTGTCATTTTGGCAAATGCCAATAGTTCTTTAGGAGACTTCCTTGCCGCCTCTTCGAGTGAGTTAAGACTTGGGGAGTGCAGATGTCTTAATCTTGTCTTAGCGATCGCTGGGCAACTGCAGATGAGGTGTTCCAGAGTTTCGACGACTCCAGGTTCCTTACATTTCCTGCAGATGTCCGTTGTCTGGATGCCTAGCTTTTTCGCGTAAGCAGCTGCTAGGCAGTGACCAGTTAGGATGCCTATAAGCAGTCTACAGTCTCTTCTTTGGAGCTGTAGCATATAGTGCGTGAGTTTTTGTGTCTCTTGTCTTGCACATGATTTTTGAGATTTTGCAGCCGGTTGTGTTCTTCCACTTTTCCTCTGCTTCTTTCTCTAGCGTCTGTACGGAAATAGATATGTTTAGTGTTGATTCTTGGCTTAGTGCGGTTCCGGCTATTGCAAGACTGTCAGCCATTCCGTTTCCATCAATGCCCCAGTGGCTGGGAATCCAATAGATTTGTGTTAACTGGCCGTTTTTTGCTCATAACTTGAGTATCGTTCATCCGATCTTTATCTTCCTTATCATTCTAGAAGGTACGAACAATCTATAATGAAAACTGTGGGATCTTTGAGCTTGATCGTTAAAGATTTCCTTCCTCTTTGTAGTGGCGCTTGGAAAAGCCTAAAAGTATGCTACACCCTTCTATTAGCTTAATCTGAGTAAGCTTAGTGTTAGTAGCTTAATTAGTTGTTGATATTTTAGGGAATTAAAATAACAAAACAAATGAACATGCACTGGCTAAGCGAATCTTATTTAGAAATAAATTCTTTTAAAATATAAGAAATGCAATTTCGATAGCTCTCCCGATCAGAGTTGTTCTTAAAAGAACTCGATAGTTGAATGACCAGTGACAGCTGGCTGACAAGCGCATTACACCTTTATTTCCGAGTCGCGGCCAGGTGGCTTTTGACAAGCTAAACTTCCGCCTATTCAATTTGCACCAGCCTCCAGAACACAAGGTCTGCGAAAAAGCTCGTAAATAAATCTAAAGAAAAAAAAACCCTCTGAGTGACTTATATAAACAGATAGTCACCATAGCAGTGCACCAATCGTGTAAATCAATTTTATTATTAATCACACGGCCGGAAAAATAAACCCCTCACCAAGCGTAAAGAAGCTTGTGTGATAATTAACCTTTTTCCTGGTGTTTCAACGGATCTTGAAGACTGTCCACAACATAAAAGTGCCAAGACCCAAATAAATTGAGGGTAATTATTAGGGTGAACATTTTTTTGCGCAGAAGACGCTCATTTAATTGTTTTCGCCTTCCACAGGGGAGTGGCCCCTAGGGCTAGCTAAGCTAACCTCCACCCACGACTAGGCGGTGAGCGAAAAAGCTCAAGCGCCCGCTTAAAATCTCGCCCACATCGAAGGTACAAGGCCAAGCTCCGGCCAATCTTTATTTTTCATCACTTGGAAATTGTCGCTCCTGGACGTTGGTCTGGAGATCGTGCCAAAATTGTAAGCGCCCTCTTATAGAGAGGAGTGCCACGCCCAGCAATTCCTAAAGTGTCGCCGAGTTGAGAAGACCACGAAAAGCCGCCAGTGATAGCTAGCAAAAGCATCTGTTAAAATTACTTTTGGTTTTACTGTTTGTTTTTTTTGCAACAAACAAGGCAAATGTGCAAGAAGGAAGATAAGTGGTTCACAAAAAGAGACGAAGGGAGAATCAACAATTTTGAGTTATAGTAATTTGTTTTGTGTGTTTGGCTCAACAAGAATGTAAACAAAAGTGCAAACAGAAACAGTTAATCCAATCACAACCAACCCAAGTCATTGATCATCCCCAAAATCTCAAAACGTGGCCTTCTATGTGTGGCAAAATTATAATTTTAATCATTACAGGCTACACATAAGTTACCTTCCAGCTCGTCCGACCGAAAGTACTTTCAGCACGGAATAGCGGTAAGTCAGATGTCTTTTATGACCCCCTTAAGTTTATTTTGATTTGGATCTTCTCTTTGCATCGGTTGTTCGAGAGCCCGACTAATGCTAAGCAAACGCATATTCTAAATATAGAACAACCGGTGATCGACCGTTAAAGCTCGGCTTGTAAACAAACAAAAGAAAATGCGTTTGCTGGCTTAAATATAGCCTCTGTGTAGAGTACAGTGCGGCCTCGGTATGAAGTTTCCCTGTCCTCAAATTAGAATTCAATGATTAACTACTTAAATTTAAACTTGCTCTTTACACTGAAAGAAAATAAGAATAAGTCCACATTTGCAAAATTTTTGATTTACGTTCCCAATTAGTTTTTGATAATCAACTTCTTTCTACATAAAAATCAAGTAAGATTACATGCCTTAGTATTATCTACATATTATTATCTAGCTCATACATTTACATTTTTCTTATACTACCTATATTTTATGTTTAACTTAATTATCTTGTTAACCTTCCGTAACCATCATGAATTATTAATGGCGGAGAATTTGCTTTAGTTTATGAACACTTATATATAACCATAAAAGAGATTAGGAATAAAAGTTATGTTAGGGAATAGAATAAATAGATTAAATGATTATTGTGAATAAATAACAGAATTATGAATTACTAAAAGAAACTTAGTAGTTGGGAGTCATGCATCGTTTAAAAAGGTAGATGAGGATTTACAGGTAAATTCTCATTTTTTATTGGGATCACCAATCAATTTTAGGAGCAAGGTGATCATGGTAGGGAGGGCACCAGCTGTTGCAATAACACCAGCACAGCATCTGGAGCGTCGGTTGCCGCACTGACCTGGCACCGCCAATGCATAGAGCTAGCACCAAGTATCTTTTTTTTCTTTTCTTCCCTTAACTATCCTACCCCCTTGATCGACCAAATCTAATGGAACTTTGCACGCGATTTATTAATGAGATTCGGTATTATATAGCCACGAGTAAGAAGTCCAGGTAAACCTAATGGGAACCCACCCCATCTACTGACCCTACAGCCGGAACCAGCGCGTGCTCTACTTAGGAAACTTCATTGACACCAGCTCGCTTTTAGCAAGAATTGGTAACTTATTGTTACAGGTTACATGCTACATCTTTTCTGCTTTGGATCTCGTCCTATTTAAAAGATAGAACTCAAAAAGTTTTGCTTCGCTCTAATACTTTAAAGCCTGTCTTTGTCACTTCTGGTGTACCACAAGGTAGCCACCTCGGCCCTTTGTTTTTTACTCTTTTTATACTCTGTACCAAAAGGTACACAGAGTATATTAAGTTTGTGTAACAGGGAGAAGGAATTATTTCCGACCCTATAAAGTATATATATTCTTGATCAGCATCAACAGCCGAGTCGATATAGCCATGTCCGTCTGTTTGTCCGTCTATCCGTCCGTCTGTAGTAGTAGTAGTAGTAGTAGTAATATGTTGTTTTTATTGTGTAAAGATAAAATATTGGCAATAGTGATTACAGAATGTAGTTGGCTTTACAATAATAACAAACTGTAAGTGTTATACAACAATGGTTTATTTAAAACCGTCAGTTTTATTATTTAAACAATTATAAATATAGGTACGTCTGAGAGTCGCCTTTCATTTGACTACTCCACCCACCTTCCCCGTTCGTCACTTCCGTCAATGAAGACGGCTCTACAGACTGTTTTAGAAAAAAAAGAAAACAAAATAAAACACTATTAAAACAAGAAAGAAAGTCGGTCAAGCCCGACTATAACATACTCTGTACCCTTACACTCGCATTTGCTCAGGAGTCAAACGGCCAGTTAACACCCCGCGCACAACGCGGTGCGCTCTCTAAGTTTCTCTCTCTCTCTCTCTTTATCTCTCTCTCTCTCTTCTCTCTCGCACTAAGATTGCCTGTGTTGAACGGTTAGGGTATGTTGCTGTGGTTGTTGGTGGGGGGGTGGGTGGTGTTAATTGGCCGTTTTTTGCCCATAACTTGAGTATCGTTCATCCGATCTTTATTATTCCTTCAGCAAATCGATAATTAATTTTGTTTACAAGGTATCTTTAGAAGGAACGAACGATCTATCTCCAAAACTGTAGGAGATATGAAGTTTTTTCCAAATTGAGGGGGCGGGAGGGGGCGTGGAAAAAATTGAAAATAAACTTGATCTGCCTGCAATTATAAGAAATATATGTCCCATACATGTCAAACCTCTATATCTTACCATCTCTGAGATCTCTTCGTTCATACGGACGGACAGACAGACAGACGGACAGACAGACGGACGGACAGACGGACATGGCTATATCGACTCGGCTGTTGATGCTGATCAAGAATATATATACTTTATAGGGTCGGAAACGATTCCTTCTCCCTGTTACATACTTTTGCACAAACTTAATATACTCTATGTACCTTCGGTACAGAGTATAAAAACTTAAAATTCTTCGTTTATAATTTGTCGTCGATATTTGGTGAACAAACTCGTTTAAAGTGATGCGACGGAAGTGGAGATATCGCACCTCTCTAAGGATGGGACAAGTGCCGATAAAATGTTCCACATTTTCCTTCTCAAGCATATTACAAAGGCTGCAGGTTTCATCCAAGTCCCTTCTGTGTGGCCTAAAGTTTAATGCAATCATTTCGCACCTCGCCGTCCGTCTGTATGAACGCACATCTCTCAGAGATCGTAAGAGATAGATATTTGACCAGTTTATTTTAAATTTTTGCCATGCCCCCTCACGCCCCCGCAATTTGACTCCTACTCTCCTACTCTACTTTTTATCTCCCACAGTTTTCATGATAGACTATTCGTATCTTCTAGGGATATCTAGTAATCAAAATTATTTATCGTTTTGCTGAAGGAATGCTAAGTATCGGATGAACGATACTTAACCCTCAAGTACGGCTGGGGTCACTCACTCTATTTTCGTCAACCCAGCGTTGCTCTTTGTACGGTGATGCGTCGTGCCGCCTGTCAAATTGTAACATGGGCCGAACGAGTGTCGAACGAGTGTCGCTAAAGTCGGCCCATACATGGCATTGGGTCGAACGAGCGTCGCTTAAGTCGCCCCCCCCATGCATGTCATTGGGTCGAACGAGCGTGGCATTGCGTCGACCTAGCGTGCCTGGAGAGCCGTTAACGTATTGAGCGGACATCGCCTTGAAAAATATGTCAGTCACAAAATCGTCGACGGAACGTTGATACAGCGTGGGTCGGCCGTACTAGAGGGAAGTTATAAGCAAGAGAGCAAGAGAGAGAGAGAAACTTAGAGATGAGCGCGTATAACTCGTGAGCAAATGCGAGCTGGGGGAAAACGGACAATTGATTGGACAGTTGAAGTTTGCTAACTTCTCTGGTGCAAAAGCTTGTAAACCTGTGTTATTTAATGTAAAACACAGTTAAGGTTTAGTTTCGATTTATTGCAGAGATGGCGTGTTGCTATGGAGAATGAGTATTAGAGAATGGCAAAGAGTTAACCCGAACTGTGCCAGCGTGACCATATGGTCACACACATTATAAGGTCACATAAACTGCTTTTGTGAACAATTCACAAAACGGCAGATGGCAGACAACCGCAAGTAAGTTTCTTTATTTTTGGCTAATTTTCTTAACGTTGCCGATTACTTGGAACAGTTGTGCAACGAAGAAGAAAATGAAAATTTTGGTGAAAATGTTGATTCCATTTACCTTCAACCCCACCAATATAATTTGGATACAAATCATGGTCTTTAAAATTTATCAAGGCAAGAGCCCGCGTTCTACTAATCAGTAAGATGAAAGATTTGGAAAATGTGCAGCGCCGCTCATAAATATGATCGATGACTTTCCAGATGATATGAAAAACCTTCCGTTTTCATTCTATTTCGACAATTTATTCATGAGTTTTCCTTTGCTTGCCTATCTAAAGTCGAGTGGTTGTAATGCAACCGGAACTATTCGGGAGAATCGAAAACATAAGAAAACCATGAAAAAAGCAACACGTGATTCATACGAAACATCTAAAATGAAAGAAACCGGCATACGACTGACCAAATGCGCCGTTGTTTGCCAACCTCTTATGCTAAACGGTATTCGAAAGAAACCGGAAAAAAAGTCGATGTTCCTCGACCATGCAACCAAGTTTATGTGCGGCGTGGATCGTCTCGATCAAAATGTCAACCACCATTGCATTGGATATCGTGGCAAAAAGTGATGGAGTTCAATTTTTTACTTGGCTACTCGACGTATCAGTCAATAATGCTTGGCAATTACAAAGAGGTTCAAAAATACTCACCCAACTTGAATTCAAACGAGATATCGCCACTTTCTATTGCAAACACTAAGGACAACTGCCGATTCAAACAGGGCCAAAGCGTCCCCGGCTTGAAGCTGATCTCTCAAAAAGCTTTCGCTACGATCGAACAGATCATTTTGTTGCTGCCAGCGAGAAAAGAAGACGTTGTGCTGGTGACTTATGCAAAAGTGTTGGCAGAACTATTTGTGTCAATTGTTTTGCTGAATATCACACAATAAGTAAAGTTTAAATACATTTAATGTTCAGTATAAAACTGTGTTTAATTTTAAGTTTTTTCCAAAGACACTTTAATTTTTTAGCTATAAACTGGATGAACTGAATCTGTGGAACTACCACAACTGGAGCAGCACCCTTGTATACGTGTATTTTTATACCCTTGCAAAGGGTATTATAATTTTGCCCAGAAGTTTGCAACGCATAGAAATATTCATTTCCGACACCATAAACTATATATATTCTTGATCAGGGCGACGAGCTGAGTCGATTGAGCTTTGTCCGTCCGTCTGTCTGTTCGTCTGTTTCTACGCAAACTAGTCTCTCAGTTTTAAAGCTATCGAGCTGAAGTTTTGCACAGTCTTCTTTTTACTGCACGCTGCTAATATGTCGGATCCGACCGGATCGGATGACTATATCTTATAGCTGCCATAGGAACCAACGGTCAAAAAATGGGTCTTAGTCAGAAAAACTTTTTTGTTTTCAATGTTAGCGTTCTTAAACTCGTCCATTATTAATATTATAGGCTTTCAGACAGATTTGCAAATTTTGGTCAAGATCGGATGACTATATCTAATTGCTGTCATAGGAACCATCGGTCGGAAAATGGGTCTTAGTGAGAAAAACTTTTTTGTTTTCAATTTTATCTTTCTTAAACTCGGCGATTGTTAATTTGATGTTTTCAAAAAGATGCGCGAAATTTGGTCGAAATCAGATGTTTATCTGTCGGAAAATGGGGTTTAGTTACAAAAATTTTTGATTTTTATTTAAGCGTTCATAAACTGTGACGTTTGCATTTGCAAAAGTATAAAAACTTCGGCACAGACGAAGTTAGCTTGGCTTTCTCGTTTTTTCATTTCATTTGTATTGGTGTGTACGTGAGACAGTCGACGGTCGCTGGCCGCAGGCCGAGTCTGTCACAAATGGGGGTGGATAGGAACAAACTCTTTGTGAGAGCCATAAAAATGTGCGATCGGAGGGAGACGTTCGCAATGATCAATCGTTCGCTTCCAATCAATGAGCTGCCCAGATCTGCACTTTGCAGCTGTCTCTGCAAATATCCAAATTCGACCATTCAAACATTCGACCTTTAACTTTGTCAGCAATGGTGTCACATGAGAGGGGATTATCCCTTTATATGAAGGCTATACAAAAGTTGCGGTCCGCTGTTTTCGCAACGATCTGCTAACCATCAATGGGCTGCGATTCAAATAGGCAAGAGTTAATCCTTCTTAAAAATGGATAAATGCATTTTTTACAGGTACTTATGTGTATTTCGGGAAGAGTATTTTTCGTTGACTTCGTGTACCTTTCTGTAGAATATGGGCATTTCCAAACTGGCGTGACGTTACGTTCATACGAAAAGATGTTTTAAAATAATATGAAAATCTTGGATTTTTAAAAAGATTGTTCTATATTTGGGTAGCAATTAAGTAGCACTATAATCAGCAAAAACAATGACATCAATCAATGATAAGGAGTTAAAGATATAAGCAAACATATATGCTGGCGTGACGTTACATAAAACGGAAGTGGGTTTTGACTTGTTTTAGAAAAATGCAAAACTCTGCAAATTGGGCAAAGCTTTTTGTATAACATTTTTTAGTATGATTTAAAATAATACAAGTTTATTTTCCAGGTTATCTTATTCAAAAATGTTTGTCCAATTTTTTTTGGTCACATAGCACTTGGCCACGTAGTCGGTGCCCTGTCAAGGAATCGTTAAGAAATGGAAGTGATTTATAAAGTTGAAGTTTGGTTCGCCCATTTCTTACCTTGATATAATTGGCATTGATGTAGGGCACTTCCTCGTTGCCCAAACCGCTTTTGCTCGGTCACCTTCAGGGGGTCAATTGTGGCTGCACTATACGCTATACGCCATATAAAGTGCCATTAGGCGACGCTTTCTGCAGGAATCTTTTTTAGATGCGCTCATTTTCAATTTGGCCGCACAAATTAGAATCGAAACCTATTTTGCTCACGGCACTTTAACAGCACTTAAAGGCGATGTTAACTTTGAACGTAACGTAGTGGCAAACGTAAGCATTTTTCGCAATTGGTAGAAACCGAATATGAAACGGCCACACGAAAAAATTCCTTAGCAGTTTTTTTTATATAGAGTTTTTCATTTCGCGGCCGGTTCCGTACTAATGGCCACCGCCCTTAACACGTGTGAAAATAAAAATTTTTTACAGAGTGTATTTTTGTTGCAATTGTATATGAAGTTTGTCAAAGCAACAATGTTTCCCAACATACTGCACTGTTGTGTATGCATAATGTACATAGAGAGATTATAAGATGTGTTTGTGTATGTGCGTCTCTCATGTCTTGTACTTCTTCGTTAAGCAGATCAATTAGAGGTACAGACGCACATATCAATCGCTGGCATAGTCAGTCGTCAGAGAGAACTCAACAGTATCGGTAGTAGACCGCGCTAAGCCGTACTTTAGTAGATTAATAAACGCTTGTATTATTCCAACCTACAAACTCCTCGTGTTCTTGATGGTTATGGGCCCTCTGTTCCAATCACTCAGTTTGCTCCCATAACTAAGATCCCCAACAATTTTTTCTTTGTGTTAACATTTCGAATGTAAAAAATATATGTGTGTTATTTTACGAACCCTGCTGGGAATCCAATAGATTTGTGTTAACTGGCCGTTTGTTGCTCATAACTTATGTATCGTTCATCCGATCTTTATCTTCCTCATCATTCTAGAAGGTACGATAAATCTATCATGAAAACTGTGGGATGTGTGGGATATGACGTTTTTTCAAAATGGCGGGGGCGTGGGAAAAATTGAAAATAAACTTGATCTGCCTGCAAGTATAAGAAATATAATATAAGGTTGTCAAAAAAGTCTTGCGGTATTTTTATTGAATTTTCAATTGTTCATAAAATTGGTTATAATAATGCGATTTAAGTCAAATATGCGCCGTTTTGTTCGATGACGAGTTCCCAACGAGATGCCAACTTCATAATGCCCCTCTTATAGAAGCTCGCTTTCCCGATTGGCAAAAAACTCGGCGAGCCAATTTTCACAGGACTCTCTTGTGGCCAACTTCCGACTACCAAGCTCGTTCGCCATGGACAGAAATAGGTGGTAATCACTTGGTGCGAGATCCGGACTATACGGTGGATGCAAAAGAACCTCCCATCCGAGCTCCCGGAGCTTCTGGCGCGTCACCAAAGATGTGTGTCGCCTGGCGTTGTCCTGATGGAAGACAATTCGGCCTCTGTTGATCAAAGATGGCCTCTTCTGCATGAGTGCTGCATTCAAGCGGTCCAGTTGTTGGCAGTACAGGTCCGAATTGAGCGTTTGGCCATAGGGGAGCAGCTCATAGTGGATGATTCCCTGCCAATCCCACCAAACACACAGAAGAACCTTCCTGGCCGTCAATCCAGGCTTGGCCACCGTCTGGGCAGCTTCACCGCTTTTCGACCACGACCGTTTGCGCTTCACGTTGTCGTAAGTGACCCACTTTTCATCGCCAGTCACCATCCGCTTCAAAAACGGGTCGATTTTGTTGCGATTCAGAAGCGATTCGCATGCATCCATACGGGCAAAAATGTTTCTTTGCTTCAAGTCGTGTGGCACCCATACATCGAGCTTCTTTTTGAATCCAAGCTTCTTCAAATGGTTTATAACGGTTTGATGACTCATGCCCAGCTCTTGGCCGATGCTACGGCTGCTACTATGCCGGTCTCTTTCGATCAATTCAGCGATTTTATCGCAATTTTCGACGACAGGCCTTCCGGACCGTGGCGCATCTTCGATCACCTCTGCATTAGAACGAAAACGTTGAAACCATCGTTGTGCGGTGGAAATGGAAACTGTATCAGGTCCATAAACTGCACAAATTTTATTGGCAGCATGAGATTCATTTTTGCCTTTATCGTAGTAGTACTGTAAAATATGCCGTATTTTCTCATTATTTTGCTCCATGTTTGCGACGCTATAACTCACGAACGACTAAAAACAAACAACAATAAATCAAACACGTGTTAGCGCGTGAAAAGAGCTTTCCAAAAAGCTCTAGCGTGAACCGATGCGACGAATACAACTAGAACTACGCGCTTGCAAAGACAAGCTTGCGGAAATACCGCTAGACTTTTTTGACAACCTTATATATGTCCCATACATGTCAAACCTCTATCTCTTACCATTTCTGAGATCTGTTTGTTCATACGGACGGACGGACAGACAGTCGGACAGACGGACATGGCTACATCGACTCGGCTGTTGATGCTGATCAAAAATATATATATACTTTATAGGGTCGCTCACGACCCTCTCTCACAGCCACGAAAAAAGACAATGTCAGCTAAAATGAATGCTTTATTAATATAGTCATTTAAGGTCGCACCATATAGGTTTAAGAACTTCTTCCAGCTGATATTTCTAACCAAATTTTCAGCTTTCTAATCCCACAGTCCCTGGTTTTGTTTGTTTACCTCAGTCAATGTCGTTTTGGTTTTGTGGGTACTTTAAGGTTCAAGCGCCGCTTTTAATGCTTGAAACTACTTTTTGAAAATGGTAAGAGTCAGATAATTGGCTGGTTTGCCAATTTACAAACAGCAAACAAGACAAAAAACAAGAAAGTATGCAACACAATAATCGTAAGCAGAATCAGAGACTTGCCAAGAAAACTGTAGCCAACATTTCCAAGTAAAAGTTAAATGTATATACAGAATACATGTCGAAGGAGCGAATGAAATCGTAACTATTACCAAAATGCTTCGTGCTCGGGCATAAATCTACTATATTGGCCAGTAAAGTTAGCAAAATGGAAAGTGTTTTGATCAACTTTGTAGGGGAAATGACGGTACCCGACTTAAGTTAAGAGCCAAGAGAGAGCGCTACAGCTAGTACTTATAGATACTTAAACTGTCATTAGCATATTCTGTGGACTGTGTGAATCTAACCAGGCTGCCACCTCCCCAAGCATAAAAGTTTTCAATTTCAGTTTGATATCATTTTTATTGCCAAAAAGTAGGAGCACTTCCCCCCCACTCACCCACTCACCCTTTGCCACATTTAAGTTGCACTTTCAGCAGTTAAATAATACTATGTGTGTGTGTGTGTGTGTGTTGCATATCTACTTAAGGCTGCAAACGAGTGAACATTTTTTGTTTGTTTGAAATGTAATTCATTTTTTTTTTTTTTTTTGCCACAAATAATTCTATTTTCGTTTTGTTTTTCTTTTCAATTCTGTTTTCTTTTCAATTTATTGTCGCTGTTTTTCTTGCGGTCTTTTTATGGATGATTTTTGCATAAGTTTACATACCATTACATGCACACACACACACACACACACACACACACACACACACGAAGAAAATGCAAATTGCGCGTTTTCACACTTCACGGATGGGTTGTTGTAGTTGGGCGGCTTTTTGCACTGTTGTTGCCATTGCGGTTACCCCACCTACCCCCCCATCTATTACTCTGCAGGTTCTTTATTTGATTTTATTTTCTTTTCAGTTTCAGTTTCTGTGTGTGTGTGTGTGTTTTTTTGCACTCTCTTTATTTGCCTGCACATTATGCAGCAGCAGTGGCTGCCTTTTCAGATGCAGCTCTCGGACCTGGGCCACCAAATACACAGACACTTACACACATAGACACAAATGAGGTCAAAAGTCTGCATTTTTCAATATCACTGGCGCCGCGCCATAACACACACACCAACACACACACACACTCTTGCATTTGTTGCAATCCCTAGAACGAGTTGTATGGGTCAAGTTAAGGTCTAATGGCGAGCAGAGAGTTTGTATATGAATTATGCTGGTGTAGCTTTTATATAATTAATGTTTCGAAAGTCCTTGAAAGCCTCGGAGATGCTGCAGATGTTTCGCTAAGGATTAAATGTTTCATTGCAAAACCACAGCGAGTTTTATAAAAATAAGTCTTTACAAATTTAATTTAACGCAGGAATAAAATAGTTTCTTAAAAGTCCCCACTGACTAATTGACTGATTGACTGATTGCCAATCAACGCACAGGCTAAACGCTAAGAGTTAATAACAGCCAGGTTATGCGAATGACACTACTCTACTCCATTGTAAGCAGCTTTATAAACAAACAGGACCCTTTTCCATTGTCTTGGGAAGTCTAAGCGGTGACACGTCTATAAAACACACAGTCATTTCACTCAACACAGCAATTCAACAATTCGCCAACTCAACACAAAACAAAGTCATCACCAAACAATTTCAACACTCGTCTTTATACATAACACAGAGTCATTTCATCTAACACAACAATTCAACACACGCCAACTCAACACAAAACAATTTCAACACACATATATCACAAAGCCATTTCACCAAATACAACAATTCAACACTACGTCAATTCAACACATTGAAAATTCAACACTACCAACGAGTAACGATCAATCTTATTAGTTAATAAGTTGTGATAGTAAATAAAATGCAAGTGTACTTACAAATGTGCTTAAACTTTCGAAGGTACACGAAGTATACTACACTCGAGTTCGACTGAAATTTGAAATTGTTGTGTGTTCTATTTCCTGGTGTTAAAATTGAACTGTGTTGAAATTCGCCCATGTTGAATTGCTTCGTGATGAAATAAATTATGTTGAAATTGTAGTTGTGTTGAAATACCTTGTGTTAGAATTGAGTTGTGTTGAATTTGTTTTGTGTTGAATTGACGTGTTAAGATTGTTTTGTGTTGAACAGACGTGGAACCGTCTAAGCAGCATTTTGGCAGTAAAAAATATCCTCCTCATTGCTAATTTTTCGCCAGGCTATGCTTTTTTAAAAATCTCATTATAGAGATACCACTTTCTCATTGGTACACAGAGACAGACAGGGCGACCGTATAACAAAATGTTCTGAATAAGATTGTCATAAACAACAGGGCTTTGCAGGGCTCAATGTAAACACCTATGTACACTGCACAATGTATTGAAAGGTTTAGTTTTTATCTTATTCATTTACATATGCGCCAATCTAACCAACCCGGTGCATGCTACTGCAGAAACATGTCAGCCCAATACAAACCGAAGTTTGTTGCCAATTTAGCTATTTTTTCCCACCAGATATAGCTATTTTTGTAAGTTCGAAAGCCGGAATCTATTCAGTTTTGCCGGTGCCCACAATTCTAACTAATTACACTAGCTTACAGCCACAAAGGCCCATTTCTACTGCAACTATTTTTAAGTGGAGTTTGGATTGGTGATCTCAAAAATCGATTTCAAAAATTTTCTAAACACTTAAAATACTCAACTTTGACTGTTAGTTCCTTTACTTAAATTGATCCAGCTACAATATTTATGCATAGATTTTCTTCATCAATACCTTTTTATCTTTGTGAAAGTACGATTCTTAAGTCGAAAGAATAAAAATAATTTTTTTGGATTTTTTATATTTTTCCTAGGCTATTAAAAATGAAATTTCTTGCATTTTCGAGCAAAAAATCGATTTTTTAAAACTATTTTTGGTCATTGTATTCAAACTTTTAAGCCGATTTAAAAACAATGTTCTACGTTATTGTTGACAATTTAATGACCTTTTGATTCATATCTTGCTTGACACCATCTGACGATTATGAATTGAGATATGGGTTAAAATGTAAGTGCAACTATCAAAAAAATGGAAAAAATGCATATTTAAAAAACGTTGCCATGAAAAAATTTTTAAAATCGATTTTTGAGATCACCAATCCAAACTCCACTTAAAAATAGAAATGAGACTGTCACGTTCAAAACAAGTTCTTGCAAACGGAACAATATCAACTAGATTTGAGTTCTAGCGTTCTCAAAAAATTGTTCTTGAAGTGAGAACATTGCACAAAAACTGAGAAATAAGGTTTGTGCTCTTCTTGATTCCAATGTGCTCGGTTTTTTTGTCCCTGTGTAGATTTCAAAATAGATTAATTGATCCATTTCTACTAGAATTTGTATACCCTTGAGCTTCAGCAGATAGGCCAAATTATGCAGTTGTAGCTACTATCATGTAGCTACAATCATGTCGCTGAAGCCATGTTGCTGAGACAGTGTTGCTTAAGCCATGTAGCTCAAGTCATGTTGCAACAATCATGTTGCTGAAGCCATGTTGCTACAATCATGTTCCTATAGCGCAGTATTGACGAAAAATAGCCAATTTCATGCTGTTATGTGTGCTTAAGCAGCTCAGTTTTCCTTTCCCGCTTTGGAAAGTGCTATTTAGTTTTGTGGCTTGTCAAGCAGGAAAGGTGGTTATTAGTTGTGTGTGACGGTGATGAGAGTTCATCAAGTGTACAACAAAACAAACTTTTTGGGCGGCAAAACGTTGCTCCGCATTCAACTTGCACATAATTTATTTGCTAATGTTTTCGTGGGCTGCTGTGCCTAACTTCATGTAGCTTGTGTTATTTTTGTGGACATTAAGGGGAAACATGTCAATTGGGTGCAAAAAACAAAGGAAACATTGGCAATGAATGTGTGATTTGTGTTACCAAACTAAATTTTGATCTGAGAGTGTACGAGTACGCGAACGCTACTCCTTTCGGCGAATCAGGCGATGCCACTTTCCGGCAGCGGTTCCGGAGTTGGTGTCTCGTCAACGCCCTCAACAAAGACCATAACCAGTCCCACAATTGGGCGCAAATTCTCAGGCATGTGGGCGTTTTCGCCACCTAGCACCACCACACAGGTCTTTCCAGTGACCAATTGGGGCAAGAGTCTAATGCTAAAAAGTAGTAGACTTTGATTCACAAGACCGGTGGGCCAGTGATCCTCATGACAGTGCCGCACCATTAGTTTCAGCAAACCCATGGGACAGCCACTAGCACGCAGACAATCGTGCACCATCTCTTGCATGGGCAGGTCCGGTGTGGAGATAAGACTGCCCCAATTACGGACCACTGTCAGCGGCAGGCAATTGCCCCACTGCATAATTTCATCACCCCAGTAGTGTGCTATGGCATACTGCAGCCGCACCACATGACGGCTCATCTCTTCCCCAAGCTCGTTCGTATCTTCCCGCACTTGTTGCAGCTGATTCCGAAGCTCATACACACAATTGTAAATGTCGAGATGTTCCTTTGGCACCTTCAATCCACAGCCCAAGTTGCACTCCACCAACATTTTGGGATTATGCTCGCAGCTGGCCACATGTGTGCGATACTCATCGAGTTGAAGCAGCTGGGAGCAGCCGTCCCCCGAAAACTCGCATTTAATCTTAAGGCGCGAAAGCATGATGCGCAATATGCGACATGCTGGCACAAGATCAATCGAGTACAGGTCCGTCCGATCTAGCGGGCAATTCGGCTGTCTCAGTGTCCAAGTGTCGATGCAGACGCGGCAAAATGTATGTTCGCATGTACGTGACTGCACCGCGTCTTCAAAAACACCATGGCAAATAGGGCATACTAATTCTTCGTCCACGTTCCCGACAATGCAGTTCAGATCAAAGCCCATGTTGATTGTTAACGGACTGTGGTTATTTCGCTGAGATTTAGAAATTACAAATATATATTTTTTCCACTTACCTCCTAAAAATATAATTTTCCGTATGAAATGTGAGAAGTTGCTTTAGTCAAGTGAAAACTTGGAGTGAGGGGACTGATAGATAACTAAGGGTGAATATAAGTAAAATGGCAAGGATTGCTGTGTTTTGAGTTTGGAGAGAGAGAATATGAATTAGCTAGTTTTGTTTCAAATTTAATTATCTTTGTTTTAACGGCATAAATTTGGGTACTTTTCTCAGAAACTGCGCAATAGCAACTTAGGTCAGCAACATGCTTGTAGCAACATTGTCACAGCCACATGGCTGCTGTTGCAAAGCCTTAGCTACATGGCTTCAGCCATTGGTCAAGCAACGGCTGTATTACTTTATCCACTTAATAAGTCGGAACCGACCGGAACGGATGACTATGTCTAATAGCTGCCATAGGAACCATCGCTAGGAAAATAGAGCTTAGTGGGAAAATTTTTGTTTTGTTTTCAAGTTTATCGTTATTAAACTCTGTAATTCTTTATATTAAATGCATTCAAACGGATTTGCAAAATTTGATCAAAATGGTATGATTATATGTTATGGCTGCAATAGGGCCGACTGGTCAGAAAATGGGTCTTTGTGAGAAAAACTCACAAGTTAGCTTATCTTTCTCGTTTTTTACAGTACAGATTTCAAAAACCGTTTGTTTAATAATGAATTTTTCTTCATAATTTCAGTAGGTACACTTACATTTCGAGCCAAATCTCGACTCAGAGACGTTAGATAGAGTCAAGCCAGGTATGAATCGAAAGGTTATTAAATTTGCCAAAATCACGTAAAACATAGTTTTTAAATCGGTTAAGTAGTTTACATACAAAGAGCTAAAATATTTCTAAAAAATTAATTTTGTACTTTTAAACGCTCGAAATTTCTTTTTGAAACATTTAGAAAAAAAATTATGAAAAAAATATACAAAAATTAGGTATTGGTAATGAAAATCTATGGATAAACACCAAATTGATCTTCAATGAATACGATACATCATAGTTGGAGAGAATAGAGGCGTTTTGAACATGTCCATTGATAAAATGTAGCAATTTTTACCAATTTCAATACGGTCTAGCTCACTTCAGTTTTAGTTATTCCATTAGCCAAAAACTTCTTTGTGGGGATATCTACGTTGTGCCATACTAAAAACACTTTTGATTTAATGATGTCCTGTCGATGAAGCCATGTTGCAGAAACTATGCTGCTGAAGCCATGTTGCCACAATCATGTTGCTGAAGCCAAGTTGCTAAAGCGTAATTTCATGCTGTTGAAACAAAGAAATTTAAATTTAAAACAAAACTAGACAATTCCGTTGATCGGTTTGACAATCTCTCTCTCTCTCGCTCTCTCTCTCTCTCTCTCTCCAAACTCAAACACAGTAATCCTTGACATTTTACTTATAATCGCCCTTAGTTGTCTATCAGTCCCCTCACTCCAAGTTTTAACTCGTCTAAAGCCACATCTAACATATCACACGGTAAATTATATTTTTAGGAGGTAAGTAGAAAAAATATATATTTGTAATTTCTTAATCTCAGCGAAATAACCACAGCCCGTACACAAGCAACATGGGCTTTGATTTAAACTGCATTGTCGGGTACGTGGACGAAGAATTAGTATGCCCTATATGTCGCGATGTTTTGGAAGACCCTGTGCAGTCTCCCAGATGCGAACATGCATTTTGTCGCGTCTGCATCGACACATGGCTACTAAGGACACAAAACTGCCCGCTAGATCGCACGGACTTGTACTCGATTGATCTTGTGCCAGCATGTCGCATAATGCGCATCATGCTTTCGCGCTTAAAGATTAAGTGCGACTTTTCCGGGGACGGTTGCTCCCAGCTGCTTCAACTCCATGAGTATCGCACACATGTGGCCAGCTGCGAGCATAATCCCAAAATGTTGGTGGAGTGCAACTTAGGCTGTGGATTGAAGGTGCCGAAGGACGAGCTGGGCACCCACAATTGTGCGGATGAGCTCCGCAAACAGGCGGAACAAGAGCAGAAAGATAGGGACGAGTTTGATGAATCGATGATCAGTGAAGGATTGCGCTTTGAGGCCCTGCGCCGTGAGGTGGAGCTACTGCAGTTCTTCGTAACTCTCAGATTGGCTACTCCAGCCATAAGCAACGAACAAGTGATTCAGTGGGGCAATGGCCTGCCGCTGACAGTGGTCAGTACTTGGGGCAGACTTATCACCACACCGGACCTACCCATGCAACAGATGGTGCGCGATTGTCTCTTTGCCAGTCGCTGTCCTTTGAATGTGCAGAATCTATTGGTGGAGTGCAGCCATGAGGATCGCTGGCCCGCCGGTCTGGTGAATGAGCATGAGCGTAGCGAGAATGAAGGAAGTCTGATAGAACTTAGAACAAGACTCTTGCCCCAAGTGGAAATGGAAATGTTCTGTGTGGTGGTGCTGGGTTTCGATAACGCCCACATGCCGGAGAATTTGCGCCCAACTTTGGGAATGGTCATGGCCTTTGATGATACTCCAACTCAGGAAGCGCTGCCGGAAAGTGACATCGACTGATGCGCCGCCAGAAGTATGGTTTTCGGACTATTTTTTGCGTACTTGTAACACAAATCACACATTCATTCATTGCCCATGTTGCTTTTATTTTTTACCCAAGTGACATTTTTCCCCTTAATGTCCAAAAAAAACTACGTTAAGTTAAGTGAAGTTAAGCACAGTAGCGCACGGAAAAACTAGAAAAAAAATAAATTATGTGTAAACTGAAAGCGGAAGTGTGTTTTGTGTTTAACTAAGCCAAGTCGTTGTACACTTGATGAACTCTGAACACCGCAAAAAGACAACTAAGACCCAACTTTGCTACTTCACAACTGTGATGAGTCTTCTGGAATGTTCCTTTGCTGAGCAGCTCTTGCAACATTTACGAAAACCGATAAGCGTCTCCTCTTTGGCACCCACATCTACACGCTTGTAAGATGCTTTTACAGAAGAGTCGGAAATTTGGATTGTCACAAAGCGACTTGAACCATTGTAGCGAATTTTGGGTTAACTTGTGTAGTTGTCCGTCTATTTCGAGTGAAGAGTGAAGCAGAAGGCACTCAGCCAACTAGTAGCTGATGTTCATTCAAAGGAAGGGACTCCGACAATCAGTTAACATCACGAATCGGAAATCCATGTATCCCTCACACACTTGATGTCAATGTACAAGGTGACGCACTGTGCAGCTTCGATATTCTAAGACGGCCTTGTAATCTGATGTATCGAACCGACATAATCGCCTTCGATTTACTGATGTAGTGCGAAACTTTGATCGGAAGCTGTCAACAAATGTTAGTAGCGACTGAGTGGTCTCAGATTTGGTGTCCTGTGGTTCGATAAATTCTCGCGTATGCGAAAATTCACTTCCGGTTGCGCTACCTTGTAGTTATTGTATCATGGATCACACATACTTGACACATGTGTTCTGCCCACGAGTTGGGTTAAAGTTACACATCAATCGTCATCGCCCGTCATCGATGTATTGATCACACATACGTGATACTGAACACAAGTAATCATAGACTGCCATAGGTTTATCGATAACTCAATACCATAGCTCGTAAATAACTCTCAACCCTTTTTTCAGTTCGTTTTGCTCACGTCACTGACCGAAAATTCAAATATAAAAGGGGCCTGGGCTGCCCGCAACCGAATGTGTTCTGTTATCGCGCTCACTGTTAAGTGGCTGTGGTTGACCACACAGCACTGATCGGCCTGACAGCAACCGAATAACATGCCCAACTCAGTCAATTGGTCTTGAATTGCGTGCTTCTCGAAGACCAAACTCTCAAAATGTTATTTGGAAAGGTTGCAGACTCAAGAGTTGCGCCAGATTTTAACATAAGCAGAGATAGAGTCTATGCGAGAGAGAACGAGAGAGCGCGTATAGTTCGTCGCGTCGCATACGAAGAAGACCTTTTGATTTCGGGAATTGGGCCAAACGGTTCCAAAAAGACCTAAGACGAAAAAAATCAAAAAAATGTGTTTCTCTCCTCTCACAACCAAATAGAAGCAGAGAGCGTAGTTAAAGGTTATATCGGTAACTCTTTTCAATGTGGTCGCACGAAAGCTGTTGTTTTCTGACAAAGGCAAACGGGGGACCGATTTTTGCGACCTCTGGTTTTATGTCTTTTCTTGACATGAAACTTTTCCACGTGCTATTGATTGCAATCCTTGTTTCTGTCAATTTCTTCCGCAGATGTGTCTCAAACCGCATATTCTGTGTCAGTGTAACACCTAGATACTTGTACTCCTTCACAGCTTTCAGTTCTGTCCCGTCGAGGTATCACTTCTCCGCTCTTGCAAGGCGCCCTCTGCCATCTCGAGCCACCATAATTTTGGATTTTTCTGTGTTAATGATAAGGCTCCATTGCTTACAATACACAGATACACTTCTCTTCCGCACTTTCGCCCAGTAGTACCATATCATCGGCATACATAAGTAACTTACAAGTGGCAGCTCCAAGTCTTGCTCCTCCGCTTAGGTAGTCATGTAGGTCTTCGATGAACAGTGCGAACAGCAACGGGCTTAATAGGCATCCTTGTTTGACACCTCTGTTTGTCTCAAACCAGTCCGAGCATTCGCCTCCGTCCCACACTGTCGTCTTATTGTCAACATATAGGTTTTTGACAACTGCAAGCGTTTTCGACATGCATTCAGGCATTCCTGTTAATGGTGTCGAAAGCTGCACGAAAGCTGAACTGAACAAAAAAACATGTAAAGCTTTTTTTTCTGTTCCAAGTAAAGCTGTGCGATGGTAAAGTAAAAGTAAAATTGGCTCAAACAGCACCTCCAGGAGGGCCATGCGATGGTGGTGAGAACAAAAATGTTATCAACAATTGAGTAGCCTTTTCGGAATCCGGATTGGTACTCGTTGAGCAAGTTCTTTTCGTTCACCCAAGCAATTAGACGAGCTAAAATAACAGAGGAGAACACCTTTACCATTGCGTTTTGAAATGAGATTCCTCTATAACCCACCTAGCATTTGGAAGATCATTTTAACTATAATCACCTTGGTGAGTCTTTTTCGAGCCCATTTGATGATTAAAAAGAAATTAGTTTCATGTGCGATCTAAGAAGGACTCGAAAATGAGTCATGTATATGCTCAAAAAGTGATTCATTAAAAAACGACTCGAAAAGAAGCAAATGACTCGAAAATGAGTCGAAACTGATTAGAAAAACGGGGTATAAACGAGTCTTCATGAAGAATCGCGGCTAGGGTACCATTTTCTTCCGACAAAAGTATCATTTATGATCAGAAAACGAGCGCAATTATGACTATTTTAAGCAGACTGAGGACTCGAAAATGACTCAAATGTGGTCAGAAAAATCATAAAATGCTGGCTGGAAATTCTCTGCTTGCACTGAGTCCCCTTTCTTGTATATGGGTTACATAACATTTAGGAGCAAGGAAACAGATGCCTCTGAGTTAAGCCTAATATTGTTGTACACATTTAGCGCTCAATATCCAGCACTTCTTCTTCTTCTTTGCTTTTCAGTTATAAATCAAGCTATATTGAACAGATTTCAGATTAATACCGTTCGTGCTTAGTTTTTCGCGTGCCGCATTGGCTGAGCACGAATTAGCCCAAAAAGCTACCCAGAATCCATATCACAGTTGCTGGCTTTCACTTTTGCTTGCGTTATGTCTCCTGTGCTAAAAATAGGTGACAAAATGTGAGGTGTCACCGTAAGCCAGGTGGATTCCACCTGTTTGGCCACAGGGGAGTGCTTACATGTTTCTCAGCCAATTTTACAATTCAGTTTGCTTGTTATTTATAGCAAAATCTGGCCAAGATAGGATGAAAACCACACACGAAGATGTTGCTTGTCGCCATTTAAAATTCTGGATTCAATTTTGAGCAATTTATTAAAAAAAAAAAAACTTGTTGCTGCGGCGTCACCGCAAACCCCTCAGTTAGAGCCATCCATTTATGTAGATAACTGTTTTTATGAAAATTGCATGCAAAATATTTATGGCCTTGAATGAAAATTGTTGTAAAATGCCTCAACAGGCGACAGGCGACGGCTTAACGGCATTTCGAAAAGCACGGTGTGCGCTCGTGTACGTGTGTGTGTGTGTGTTGGGGATGAACGGGGCGTATGCAAACATGATATGTTAGTCGGTAAGTACATACATATGGTAAATGCATACATACACACATATAAATATACAAGATAGCGTTATTTTGACGACTACTTGTCACTCACTTGGCAGTTAAAGGGGTGGGGCGTTGAAAGCTCTCGCAACATGATCGGGGAGGGACTTAGAGTTGGGCTCTCTGGAAATAAAACGTGACTAAATGTTTAACGATTATTAAAGTGTTCTAAAAATGTTTGGAATTGGAAAAGTTTTTGGTACTCCCACACACACACACACACACACACACACACACACAACATGCTCTATGCGTGTTGCTCCCACATCGAGTGTACTTGACACATTGAGAAAGTTGGCGCTTCACCTTTATTTTGCGTGGATATTTTTATGTGCACGTTTGGTTGGAATTTAAAATGCTTTGCATGTGTGTGTGTGTGTGTGTGTGTGTGTGTGCGTGTGGGAAGTGGGACAGGCAACATATGTTGACGGTATCGTCAACGTCACAGCTGGTGCGATTGTCAGTTAAAGCGCCATCAAAATGATGACAACCGACATACCGACACTCGACTCGTCGTGACTCTACCACCTCCATTTTTGGTTTAATAATATTGCAGCGTTTTAATAGCTCGTTCCTAGGCATCTAGAAGATCAACTTAAATGGGAAAATTTTTACAAATTTGTTGCCCCAACAAAATGTACGGCAGAAGCTTTCACTTTTATTAATCACGGTCGCCAATTTCTAAATTGCCCTAATTGTTTGTGTATTTCGCATGGGCTAGTGACTATTGCTGTTTGATAGAGCTAAAAACAAATTGTTTAATACTGTTTAGAAATGTTTTATAAGTGCTTGGAATGAGCACAATTGAGCTCCACTCAATTGCCACAGAGAAAAGTATAAGTACACTCAGAGAAAAAATAGAGAATTTCGCTCTTGAATCAAGAGCATTCGTTCTCAAAAGTACGGTGAGAGTGAAAATTCTTGATCCAAGAGCGAAATTCTTGATTCAAGAGTGAATTTTTTATCCCGACATTCCTGATTCAAGAGTTTCAGTACTTGATCCAAGAACGAATAATTCTCAAAATAAAAAAATTAAAAAGAATATTTGGGGTGGGTGGGGGGTGGGAGAGACACGACCGACCCGACCCGACTGACCCGACCCGACCGACGTGGTGGTCCGTCTCGTCTACCTCCCCCGTCCCACTCACCATTGTCAACCACACCAACCCCAACACCACCACCCACCCACCAAACTTTGTTTTAAGTTGTGATTGATTTTGAGATAACCACATAGATATTTTTTTTTGTTTTTTACTTACTTTTCTGGGACTTGAACTCGGTACCTCGAAAGACTGAAACACACACAGGCGACGGGCATTTTAACGAGCTCAGCTAACCTTCGTAAGGTAAAAGACGCGACGAAATCACATTTATAAATAGACGCAGTTGCCTTTATAACGCAACAACAAACTGCGCATGCGCTCTCACTCTCTGCGCTCTCATTCTCTCAACGACCAACTGCGCATGCGCCCTCACTCTCTGCGAGAGCGACTCCAACGCTACTCTCTCAAAGTTAAGTTGCCCTCACCCCCCTTGCCTATAAAAAACAAAATTGAGAACGTTTAGAACGAATTTATCTCGATTCCAAGAGCGAAATTCTTGAAAATTCAAGAGCGACTAATTTTTTTTTCAAGAGCGTTCGTACTCAAATTATTCGTTCTAGTTTTTTCTTAGTGTAGACATTTAGACGTGCAGCTACAAAAGTGTGCACTGGTGCAATGCGACAACATGTTGAGTTCCAAAGGTTGAAGTGGTTGCTTAGCAACGTCTCTGATCCTATGGAATTTGAATATTCAGTGCTGGCAAATAATAGTGTTTGAGATCGGCCCTTAAACTAATCCAAAATCCTTCAAATTGTTTTCCCAGTTAAGCTCAGTATGCACTTGTAAAGTAAAGACAAAAAAAGTAAAATTTCCATACAAAAATTTGGAAAGAAAAGCAGATGTAAAATTTTACTTCAAGTTGAAGTTAAACAGCGACAAAAACATCAGCCTGGAAATCCAAAGAAGAATTACACTTGCAAACCTATTCTATTACGGGCTCAGTGGGAAGTTCAAGAGCAGAGACTTTTCTCGAAGAACAAAAATAACGTTATACAAGTCACTCAGCATTCCAGTCAGAAGCATGGACAATGACAGCAGCTTATGAGGAGGCAATTGGCGTGTTCCAGCGAAATATTCTTCGAAGGATGGATTCCGCATGCAAACGAATCGCGAACTATATGAGCTCTATGGGGACACCAGTCTGGTCAAGCGCATAAAGCAACAGCGGGTTCGTTGGATAGGTCATGTCACCTGGATGGATGAAGAAGCTCCTGTAAAAAAGGCGTACAAAGCGAAGGCGGCTGACTTTGGAGGAATAGGCTAGATGGGACGCACTATGGTCCCCAAATCCCAAAAAGCTGGCCAAGAGTCGAAAAACGTATTTGATTCAAAAGTCAGAAAAACAAAATGGCGGTTCGAATATGGCGGATAATTTCTTCAAAAACGTATTTACAATTTTATTTGTATGTTGTATCTGTAAGAACGTATTAATTGGTATTGACGTTTGCTCATTTTACCTTCTAGTTCGTTGCCTGACAGCACATTTTCTGTAACACGTTCTATATATTTCCGGTACTGCGATGCTTTCGATGGGCTGCCATCTGTGACATAGTTAATTACTTTTGAAACTTGTAAATTTCCAGAAGCCCGGAGACTCATTTATGTAGTGAAGGCCAATTCCTCGAAGGTATGTTCTTTTCGAATCTTTTTCGTCTTCCTCCGATTTGTCCGATCACTCAAATCTTCCCAGCTTGTGGATTGGCGCCCCATTGTGTTTTGCGTTGCAAGACTTTCCGTGGAAATATTCAAATCAGCATTTTCAATGGTCAAAGACACAGGAACGTTAAGCCACTCCTTGAAACCAGGGCTTAATCCCGAAACGAATTTCGGTTCCGGTACCGGTACCGGTACGTACCGAAATGGATGTTTCGGTTAAAGGTTCTATTTCGGTTTTCAACTAATTTCGGTTTTCGGTTTCGATACGGTACCCGGATTTTTATTTCGGTATACCGGTACGTACCGGTATAAGTAGTACTTATTTTTAATATTGGAAAAATTAAATTCTGAGATAAAGCTAATCCATTTTATTCCTGTGTAATAAAACGAGTCAAATTTCAATTCAATTGTGGTTGACTCCATACAACATCTTAGCAGATTCATTATAAATTTTACGCCAGAGAATATCCGTTCCACGCTAACTTGCGTAGCTGGAACAGAAAGCAAGACTTTTGATATCACATACAATTGTGGGAGCTTTGTGGATGATTTTCACCACCAGTTAAGAATGTTTTCATGGTTTCGAACACATTTAAGTATGAAAAAAGTCTTAATGGAATCCAGTAGCTTATTTGTTGACACAAATGATGTTTTTTTATCAGCAAGTTTCTTCTCCTGCAATATCATATGTGCCTTAACTTCGTCGACGCTTTTAGTTGAACTAGTAATAGAACTGCCTTCATCATTAAGCAGTGATTGATCAGCAACCGACGAAATTTGTGCATAAATATTTATTAAAAGATTAATTCAAGTACAATTTTTTTGCTCTGTACTTAGCGTTACGTTATAACTAGGGTCCAAAAATATGCAACATAAAAAAGCATTGTTTTCAAAAAGTGATTTCCCTCGCTTTCTTTGAACAAACGTTTTCTCTAAGAGGTCGAATTTTTTCATATTTCCAATTTCCAGTGTACCCAAATAACAAATAAAAATCACCCAAAACTAGATTTACGGCTTAAAGTTTAGTTGTGGCCACCTCCGCTGGTACTAATATGCGTACAATTTCGCAAACTATTTCCCACTCTTTCTGGCGCAGAAGAAAGTCGGTATCTGCAGCCGCAAAACTGGAGCAAATGTTGAAGATGTCTTCCGTAAATATTTTGGCATCCTGACCAAAACTACGATGCGCTCTGCAAAGGTAAAAAACACCGAAACTGTACCGGTACCAACGTTTCGGTTTCGTTCCGGTGCTATCGGTTCCATTAATAACGGTAAACGGTTTTCGGTTCTCAAAAAAAAATTTATATCGGTTCCGGTTCCGGTACGTGATTTGAAACGGTTTATTTCGGTTAACGGTTCCGGTTCCGGTTCCGGTATTAAGCCCTGCTTGAAACACATTGCCACTTCCATCTGAATTTCGATCAATTTTGCAAAAAATTAAGTTTTTTTCTACATTTGTGCCCATAGCATTAAAAGCACTCACCCTATTACATTTTGTCTGAAAACGAAATTTTCGGCCAGCCATATCTTTTTAAATTTCTTTACAACTTTTCAATCGGTGCAGAAACAAAAAAGTTATGCGAGTTTAAGTGCAGGCAGCTTCGAAAACATAGATTTCAAGTAATTTTCGTGCCAAAATACTTTAGAAAAGTTACAAAAAACTGAATCTGTAGCTATCCGCAGCTAATTTTTGGATATGTTTTGAAAAAGTGTCTAAACAATAATTTCAATTTTGTTTGAGAGCGGGATCTGATAGGAGTTTTGACTTATTGCTTTTTCTTACACGACTTTTACTTTTATTAATGACTCACTATTTCATGCATTGTTAATAATAATTTCGAGGAATACATTCAAATTGTGCTTACTTTCTAGATAAAGAATCCATTTTGTAGAATCCAAATCGGTTAACTAATCGCGATTCTATACGCTTCTGAACGTTGTGTTATTTTCGATGCGGGACGAGTAAACGATAAGGCATGCTCGACGCTCACGAACGGAGTTTATACTTGAGCCAAGTAGGGACACTTCCCCCATATTAACGGCCACAATACATATGTACAATACAACTACTGGAACCACTAAAAGTCCCTAAAAAAAATTTGTTTTTTTAGTGGGACGCCCACCACTAAGATGGGATGATCAGGTGCGGAAAGACATTTCCAACCTTGGTGTGAACAACTGGTGCCCGCTCGCACGAAGCAGAAGCTACTGGAGGTCATTTATAGCAGAGGCCGAGACCGTCAAGCGGTTGTGATGCAAATATCGGGATAATAAAGAAGAAAAAGAATCAGAAATCACTAATCAAAACGGTTCGTTTCGGTTCAGTTCACTGATGAGTTTTAAGACGAAAAGACAATAAAACTTGTGAATTTGTGATTATTATTAGATTCTCTAGGATAAGTTTTCTTTTCGAATTTCGTTTAAATTAAGTTTTGCTAATGGACCCTCTGTAAGGGAGACCACTCAACTACCGAATTGAACCTAAGCGATGCCGTTTTAATGTAAGCCAAGCCTATTCCGCAAGCCACGCACTTTGAATTGATGTATTTGAAAACAATCTTAAGTTTTATGCAGGTATTTATTATAACACAGCAAAAGTTAAGATATTTGGGATTACTGAAACTTTCTTTACACATACATCACATCTATTACTCGGGCCCACCAGGCACATTGTCCTCAGACACATAGCTTATTATACTAATGGATGTTTTCTCACTGATCCAAATTAATTGTAGAAATAAAGCTTCAAGCTTTTGTCCCAGCGCACACATCCAAAATGTAGTGACGCTTTAATATGAGTCAAGACAGGACCACACTGACGGCCCGGGCTACATGGGAAGGGCATACAACTTTGTGAAGAACAAAAGCACAAAAAATGCTCGAGACGCTTGACCCGATGGGAAACTGAACTTATCAGGACCAATGGTTAGCATATCTTAAGTCGGCGCCGGTCTACGTCTTCGGACAACTGATTTTAACAAGGCGACAACAACAATATCCAGCAGTAACCCAACCAACAGATTAAGCTGCATCTGATACAAGGCCTTTGAATTGATCAGCCATTTGAATGCAATCAAGGTGGCCAGCCATGCTATACCATCACAGGATATTTCAAGGACCTTGCAGTGTATTTTTATCGATCTAAACGACAGGGAAACAAAGGAGTTGGTCAGTTTTACATCTGCGTTCAGCAGATGACGAAGTAATGGAGATGACGTCTTCATTGTGACTCGTTGTTGTTTTGCTCGCGCGTATACGGGGCACGCGCGCCATAAGTCTACATTAGGCATGTTTTAGTGCACGAGTTTTCTATTTCGACTTGCTTCAGCCTGTCAATCTTTGAGTTTGGCTAAAAAAAATGCGTGAGCCAAAATATGGTGGGGGTGGGTTAGGGGGAAGTGACCCCGCATCAAGTTCAAAGTTCCCGAAAAAGGGTCGAAAATTAATATACAAAGTCATAGCTGGCCAGGGGTAGCTTCTAGAGGGGTCAAGTGTACCAGTGTCACCCATGTTTTATTCCTTGACACCTACCCGCTATCTCTCCTCCTTTTGGGGGTCCCCATACAAAAATGACATTTTTATAAAATTGCCACCACCTCCTTATAACACTTTCTAGGAGGGTAAAGTGTATGATCAACCCCCATTATTTTTCACTTCCCAACATTTTTGTTCTTGGTCTCCACTCCTAAGGGTGGCTCCCATACAAATTTGGATGAAAAATTCATGTTTTTTCTGATTTTGTACCACTGCTGCTTGAATACCACTCCAAAAGAGCCTCCTAGCCAGGGAAAACATAAGACCAACCCCAACTATTTTTGCCTTCACGACATTTTTGTCCTTGGCACCTACCCCGTATCTCCCCTCCCTAGGAGGGTTCCCATACAAAAATGACATTTTTATAAAATGGCCTAAACACCCTAAAACACTTCCTATTCGGGTAAAATGTATGACCAACACCCATTATTTTTCACTTCCCAACATTTTTGGTCTTGGCCCCCCATCCCCTGTCACCACTCCCTAGGGGAGTTCGCTATTCAAGGCGGCACACACACACATTCAAAAATCGGAGTTCTCTATTTCTTGTTGTTGTTATTGCTCGAGATATGTTTTGTGCATTTGACCAGAAGTCCAAAACAGACCACAGAACAGAATCGAAACCGAGGTTCAGTAAGCTCAAGAACAATACTAAGTGATATACTGAACCGAACCAGTCCCTATTTCAAAGCGGTTTGCATCCCTCATATCAACTCAAATCAAGTTTAAGAGTACCAAAACAAAAATGTTACTTAAAGTGAGAACATTGTACCATAAATGATATTTTTGATAACGTTTGTGTCTTCGGTTTTTTCTCTTTGTAAAATACAAATAAATTGGGGCTCTTTCAAATGGCAGAGAATCAAAATAATTAAATTGCTGGCGACCGTAAATCAAAGTAGAAAATTAAGATTAAATGAATGGGACAGTAAATTCAAATAACACCGATTTGAAATCAATAAAAGAAATCAATAAAGTGACGCACAATATTGGTCTCTTGAACTAAGGCAAATCCCAATAACTATAAAGTTGGCGACCGTGCATTAAAGCTCAAAGAGAGCACAGTGTTGAATGTTTATTGATCTGCAAGCATGAAAGCAGCAGTAGGAAAGGTTTCGCAATCCTTAAAAGTAACTGAAACTGTACTCTTATTTTGTTCAAATTCTAAAGCTATTTCCAATTTGATCCTGATAGTAAATCAAATAAGGCTGGAAAGATCGATTGGCCACACCCAAAATGGTAATCAGAAATCTATCAACACTTCATATTCAAAGTGATCAATTAACACAAGTAATTCACATTTTCCGTTGTATTAGAATAGTCTTCAGTTGGCTTTGACTGAACTTCACTGAAGTTTACCAAGTAGAGGTAGACATTTAGACGTGCAGCTACAAAAGTGAGCGTTGGTGCAATGCGCCAACACTTCATGCCATACATTGCTCGTTGAGTGCCAACGGTTTTGAATTCAATTTCGCAGACAAGTCCAAGCACAATTTTATTTGTTTCATGCAATCAAAGCCAAACTGGTAAGTTGTTTCTTAAGTCAGAAAACAGCAAAGATATCATATGTCTGACTTAAAAATGATCTTTCTGGCTACTCCACTTCATGACCTCCTGCAAAACAAGGCCTCACATCCACTTGACCTACGTGTCCGCCCCTGGCACGCCCACAACATAAGAGCCGCTTATGTTGCACATTATTTGCTCCTTTGTATGCCCCAAATTTTGTTCTGTGTTTGTTTTTTTTTTTTTTTGTTACAATTTGTTGTGCCATTTACAACAAATGCTACTGCCTGATCCACACGAAACGAAATGTTTCCACTCGCAGCTCTTCTCTCACTCTCGGACAGCGGAAACCTTTTTGTGAGCAACACAATGCCGGGACAGGGAAATGGCCAGCGAGTGTCAAACGAAACGAAAAAAATACAACGAAATGAGGCGTCGAGTGGCATTTGTTGTGCCCGTCCGTCTGTCCCACTATTTCGTGATGTTGCCTCGGCATCAACTGTGTTGTCATTGCAGTTTTAGTTATTTTTCGTTTCTTTGTTTTTTTCGGAACGAACAAAGCTTATTAGTGTTAATTTTAATGAGTTTTCACTGTGTGCCAGTGTTTTGGGAACCGGCCTCGGCCTTGTCTAACATAAAATTCAATTTAATGCGCTTGTCGACAAACTTTTGGCCAAAAGTATTTAAGGAATGTTAATTGGCACCTTACGATTTTAAGCAGCTTAGCCACATGCATTGCCATTGTAAATATGTGAGATATATGTGGTTAAAGCGACAAAATATCAGCCCATCTACCGCCCAAGCGATCGTGGGACTCTATTCTATATTCTATATTCTATATTCTATATTCTATATTCTATATTCTATATTCTATATTCTATATTCTATATTCTATATTCTATATTCTATATTCTATATTCTATATTCTATATTCTATATTCTATATTCTATATTCTATATTCTGTATTCTATATTCTATATTCTATATTCTATATTCTATATTCTATATTCTATATTCTATATTCTATATTCTATATTCTATATTCTATATTCTATATTCTATATTCTATATTCTATATTCTATATTCTATATTCTATATTCTATATTCTATATTCTATATTCTATATTCTATATTCTATATTCTATATTCTATATTCTATATTCTATATTCTATATTCTATATTCTATATTCTATATTCTATATTCTATATTCTATATTCTATATTCTATATTCTATATTCTATATTCTATATTCTATATTCTATATTCTATATTCTATATTCTATATTCTATATTCTATATTCTATATTCTATATTCTATATTCTATATTCTATATTCTATATTCTATATTCTATATTCTATATTCTATATTCTATATTCTATATTCTATATTCTATATTCTATATTCTATATTCTATATTCTATATTCTATATTCTATATTCTATATTCTATATTCTATATTCTATATTCTATATTCTATATTCTATATTCTATATTCTATATTCTATATTCTATATTCTATATACTTTTTACGTTCTCAACACTTGGTCCTTCGATCCGGATTCAAGCCCAAGCCCATGCCGCCATCCACGTATTCGTTGTTGCTTTATGCAAGGGCTTAGCAGGCGCGAATGGATTTTGAGCATGCCTTATGGGTTGCGTAAAGCAACAACAAATTCATATGCGTTCTCTCATCTCTTTCTTTCCGAGCGAAGATTTTGTTGTTGGCGCATGCAGACCTCCAACAACAATTATATGTGCCTCTCTTCTCTCTCTCCTATGTCTCAGGCAAACTCCAACGCAACATTAATGCATTTTCAAAATAAGTACTTCTTCCACTAAATGAGTAACTGACCGAACATTCTCAATTATAGGCGCCTTGGGTTCAAGTAAGTAATGTTTTCTCATAACTAAAAGTAATAAGGCACCAATCACAGATTTCCATCCGTTAGAGGTTAAACTGTTTGTACACTCAAAAAAAAAGAAAAGGGGATTGAAGTAAGCACATTTGATATGATACAAGTTCCAAAGGTTTGGGTCAACCCCTGAAAGCTTGAATTGTGTAGAATATCCTCTAAGTCGTGATTGAATTTTCACTGAAAGATTGCAAATATTCTGACTTTTCTCATTGTTCTCATATTTCTCATTGATATATGGTTATTTCTTTGGTGGTTCCTGGCGTTATTGAGAGTTTCCCCATTCACGCTTCACGCTTTCCTTGCCGAGGGAAATTCAAAGAATCGATGACACAAATTATTGTTAATTCTATTAATTTACAATGCCACCCCAATCCCCCACCCCCCACAAAGCATAGAAAAACATGACCCATAAGGACACTCAAATAACGAGAATTTGGGCCAAATGTATGCTGACCTTGAGTGCCAACTGGTGGACAACACAAACGTCTCTCTATCACCCGTCTGTCTACTTGGTCATTTTGTTTGTTTTGTTCCTTAAAGTTTATCCGATTGTTTAATGAGCTTTGAACGAAATAGAAATCAATGATGCGAATTTTATATGCCTTTTTGCCTGGACACAACCAATATGGTTGGCCATGTCCCATGGCCCATGGCTTTGAGCACGCATTTGCCGACAAAATAATAAAGAGTTTGCTGGGTGAACAAAAACGGCAAAACATGCAAACAAAAGGCAAACGAAGATGTGACTGAGAGAGGTGTGGGGGGGGGGGACGGTTGTGGCCAACTCGATTGCTCAATGAGTTGAAAACGCAGAGAAATGTTTGCAAATATGCTAAAAAAAAAAACAAACAAAACAACAGAAAATATTGTGGACATCAGAACGGGGAATTGAAAATGTGAATTGATTTATGAAACGCCTTTTTAGAACCAAGTAATAGATGAAGGCTTTCACTGGTTGTGGTAGAGTGGTAAAGCAAGCGAAGACTTTTAAAAAGTGGTTTCTTACACTTTTACACAAGCGTTCACCTTGTCTAAGCTAAGAGCGAAAATTTGTTTAAGCGGCTCAAAGGACCCATTATTAGAATTATGCCAGTTGTGCCATAACACACATTTAGACCTTCTTTGGCATAGACTAAAAGATTTTGTTTTACACAAACGGTCACCTTGTCTTAGCTAAGAGCGAAAATTTGTTTATCCGACTCAAAGGACCCATTTAGTATAAGCCGCTTATCGTTATAGCTTTTGAATTAGGCCAAGTGTATTTGCCATAACACACATTTACACTCGACTGGTCCTTCGATCCAAGCCCCATCAGTTGATTTATTACAAAAACCAAACAAAATAATAATTTAATTAAAATTCTCGCTTACCGTTTCATTTATTTATTTTATTTAGATTTTCCAGTTTTATTATGCCTGCTGCTGCTGGAAGGCTTTCACAATATGCCCCCCCCCCCCCTGCCAGGCCTGGACAAAGGACATTGGGAGTGAGTTATCAAACAGAAACAGGTCAAGTGGAAAAAGCGTTCAGGGTCAATTGATTCTAATTACTTTGCCCAGACTTGTTTTGGCAGTAGGCGTTGAGGCATTTAATGCATTGAATTGGAAACACATATTGAAGGTGTATCTAGTTGGCTGCGTTCGGTTTGTCACTCCCAAATCGTATCGACACGGCTCGTAACTGTTCAGAAATTAAGCAACTGCCGTTGGAACATCATCAGTATAGAAAAAAACAAACAAACAAGCACTTGAAATTTCCCAATTTTTCAAGATGCAGAAGCGAGGCAGCGAAATGGCCATCAATGTGTACTCCACCAATGTGACTTCGGAGAACTTGTCACGCCACGAGATGCTTACCTGGGTGAACACGTGCATGCAGTCGCAGTTCAACAAGATCGAGGAGCTGTGCACCGGTGCTGCCTACTGCCAGTTCATGGACATGATGTTCCCCAATTCGGTACCCATCAAGCGCATCAAGTATCGCACCAATCTGGAGCACGAGTACATCCAGAATTTCAAGATTCTGCAGGCAGCATTCAAGAAGATGTCGGTGGATAAGATCATACCCATCGATAAGCTGATCAAGGGGCGTTTCCAGGACAATTTCGAGTTCCTCCAGTGGTTCCGCAAGTTCTACGATGCCAACTACGATGGACGAGTGTACAATGCGCACGTTACGCGTGATGGTTTACCCATGGGTTTTGGAGCCGGCCCGTTGCCGCCCAAGTGCGGGGGACAATCTGCACGCGCCACGCCGCGTGGACCTGATGTTATAAGGGGCGCGGCCAGCCGGGAGGCGACTGCGGTGTCGCATGTATTGCCACGCACCAATTCCACGGCCAACGACGAGGCCAACAAAGAGAATGCCCAGGACCAGGCCCAGGTCAATGCGGACAACACCACGGCCGAGTCAATGGTCGAGCTTTCGAATCATCTGATTCACTTGCGTGGCACTCTGGAGAATGTGGAGAGGGATCGCAATTTTTACTTTTCCAAATTGCGAGAGATTGAGATGTTATGTCAGGAGTCTGCGGAAATTGAGAAGACTCCGCTGGTGCAGAAGCTGTTCAAAATACTTTATGAGTCTACCGATGGATTTGCCACACCGGCGGCAGTTGCATCCGCCACAGCATTATCAGATGAATCCAAGGATGATGATGATGAATACTAAAAACAAGAACACTTGAAAATACAGCACACCCACCCACACACACACACACAAAGACAACGACAACACAAGCACTAAAACAACTTTAGAGAGAGCCAACATTTCACTACACGCAGCTGTACACTCACAAAAATAACTTGAGATTTATTTGAAACAGTAATAAATGGAGTATATCACACACAAATCGAGTTGAAGAATTTTAAACTGTATCCGGCTCGAAGGACCAAGCGCTCTTACACACTCTTTACCTTACCAAATTCACACAGACACCCATCCTGGAGACGCATTCAAGTGCGGGAAGCTCTCATTTTAGGGATTTAATTAAAATGTCAGTCGACATACTGGGGGCCTTCCCGCTGGGCTTGTGCATGAAATGAAAATGCAGCAGCACAAGTTTTGTTTTTTTTTTGTTTTTTTTTTGGTCCACCACCTGGAGCTCTTCAGCTCTTCAGCTCTCCCGCTCGCTTTTGCCTTTGTTAGCACTAAACCGTCATTAAATTTGGTTTGCGCATAGCTCAAAGTTAATGCACAAAGTGCGCCTTTTGCGGCATGTTTGTTGATTGAAAAATAATTAAATTTCCCTTCTCGCCCCAGCTGATTGCTTTATGTGGGTCGCTTGTTAGTCCATATGAGGCAAACATCATGGCGTAAGCCTTTTGTCTCAGGCGGAAGGCAGGCACCGGCACCGGCAACAGGATATGCGGCTCATTACAAATTGGCATCAACGCAGATACAATATCTTCTCGCCGTGGCTGCCCGATGTCCAGGCGCCTGTTAATTATGACAATTACAAGGCAATCGATTCTGTATTTATGACGCCCGAAACGAAATCCATTTAACAGCGCATAATTCATTTGACTTGGCCAAATAAAATGATGTATGAGTCGAAGGCAACCAGAGCACACACACACACATGCAGAGAGGGAGAGAGCGAGAGAGATTGCATCACAAAGATAGTGGGGAACACATTAAGTGCCTAGTTAACATATGTGTGAGTCAATAATCCCGTCTCCATCTCCTAAAATTCAATTGTGTGTGTGTCTGTGTGCAGACGTAAGTAATTTTCTGTGTTGTCATATATCATCTCCCTCGTCCGCATCGAAACTTATTTCGGTTTCGGTGCTGGTTTGAACCACAACTTATTTGTTCTCGTTTACCTCGGTATTCGATTCCGTACAAAAATAAAATGAGTTGGTGTATCTTATTGTGTATCCGGCTCGAAGGGCCAAGAGTTCAGAAACGCGTGAGCGTGCACTGACTGACAAGTCTTAATTCTCTAAACCAGGACCGCACCAAATGGAGGGGACAAAAAAGTGTGCTTGTGTTGGTGAGCAAGAGAGCTCTCTCCAGACTACAGCCGTTTTACTTGCAATTCAATGTTCACCGATTCACACAATCAAGAGATCGGCTCGCGTTTGCGTAAAAACACGACTGACTTTTATGTGTATTTTATGAGGTTTTTCTATGCTCCATTGGGAGGGTGAAAGCACTTATATCTGTTTCGATTCATAGAAAACAGTGTCAGAAAAGTGTCAGAAAACGCACATATTATTTGCTGGGTCGTTGACCAACGCTGGTGTAGAGAAAAAAAGCAATGAAAAAACAACAAAAACAACATAGCGATCAGTGCAACCAAAACCCACCCTTCAAATTCCCGTCGGCAAAGCAAAAAAAACCGAGCTGAGAGTGCTCTATACCGCTATACCTTTAGGAGGAAAAAAAAGCGTGCTTGTGCTCAATGTTCACCGATTCACACAATCATGAGTCCGGCTCGCGTTTGCGTGAAATCACGACTGACTTCGGCTCATTGTAGCTATGGCTGGCCGGGTCTGCTCATGAGAGAGAGGAAGCAAAAAGAAAGGGGGCTCCTTCGTGCTGGATATTCTGTTAACACGGTTTTGTAGGCGAGCAAAGAATTCCAAAGGGTCCTTTGAATCAGATAATCTGTAAACACTATTTTGAACACTATGAAGAATTCAAGAATTATAAATTCTTCGATCCGGATATTGTGAAAACACTGTTTTGTAAGCGGCCGAAGAATTCCAAGAGGACCTTCGAGCCGAATATTTTGAAAAAACACTATTTGGTAGGAGGCCGAAGATTTCCAAACGGTACATCGAGCCGGATATTCAGTAAACACTGTTTTGTAGGCAGGAGAAGAATTCCAAAGGGTCCTTCGAGTCGGATATTTTGAAAAAACACTGTTTTGTAGGCGGGCGAGGAATTCCAAAGGGTCCTTCGAGCCGGATATTTTGAAAAACACTGTTTTGCAGGCGGGAAAGGAATTCCAAAAGGTCCTCCGAGCCGGATATTTTGAAAAAACACTGTTTTGAAGGCGGGCAAAGAATTCCAAAGAGTTCTTCGAACCAGGTAATCTGTAAACACTATTTTGTACGGTCCTTTGAGCCAAATATTTAAAAAAAAACCTTTGTTTTTAGGTGGGAAAAGTATTCAAAAAGGGTGCTTCGAACCAGATAATGTGTAAACACTGTTTTGTAGGCTGGCAAAGATATCAAAAGGGTCCATCGAGCCGGATATTTTGAAAAAACATTGTTTTGTAGGCGGGCAAAGAATTCCAACGAGTCCTTCGTACCGGATATTTTGAAACAACATTGTTTTGTAGGCGGGAAAAGTATTCAAAAAGGGTCCTTCAAACCAGATAATCTGTAAACACTATTTTGTACGTGGCCAAAGAATTCCAAAAGGGTCCTTCGAGCCGGATATTTTTAGAAAACACTATTTTGTAGGCGGGAAAAGTATTCAAAAAGGGTGCTTCGAACCAGATAATGTGTAAACACTATTTTGTAAGCGGGCAAAGAATTCAAAAGGGTCCTTCGAGCCGGATATTTCGAAAACAATGTTTTTTAAGAAACAATGGGCGTATTCAGCAGATAATTCCGATTAGCGATTACCGATTTTCGATTTCCAATTGCTGATAAGTCTCTGCTGAATGGAATTGATTGGAGACTTTATTATATTCAGTGGTCTTAGTACTTTTTATCAGTGGAAAACACTCACACAAAATCTTCAATATTTATGGATTTGTTAAAGAGAAAATTTCATATGAATTTCTGCATACCCTTATGCTGACCCAGGAATCGTTAACCAATCATACGTTTTGTTCGTTTGCTATTCAGCAAACATGTTTGTCAAATTTTGCAATCCCAATCGGCAATCAGTTTCTGCTGTATGCTCATGATCTTAAAATTTACCGATCAATTAAATCCTTAAGTGATAGTCGATTGTTGCAGTCTGATCTATACAGGGTCAGTGCAGGGTGTGCTCTCAACTTACTCCCTGTTAATCTCAACAAATGCTTTATTGTTAGATATATCAAATGTTTCTACAATATTACGACCACTTACTCAATTTCTAATCAAACTTCATCGAGCCGGGTTGAGGCCATTGATTTGGGAGTGAAATTCGACAAAAAATGTACCTTTAATGAGCACCAGAGAACTGCAAAAATCACTTTTTTCTTGATTGGCTCATACACAAAAATTCTTACTCACATTTAATCAATCAACAAAACTTAGAGCTGAATATATTCAACTCACAACGCAATCGCATCGAGCGGCTGAGCTAGAGATATGTGATCCAACGTGTATGTTGATATTTATTCATCGAACAAAACTCAGTATTGAATATAATCAGATGCATACCGGCAAACGCATTGTGTGTTCGATCGAACAAGACTCAGAATCGTGAGAAATGCCAGAGCATTGCTCTCTCTCTCTCTCTCTCTCTCTCTCTCTTTCCATATCTGCCAGCAGCGCCTATGCGTCTTTGCAAGAAATTTATTCATACGATGTGATTATCGCTCGAACATGATTATAATCAGAGTGCCAACAATTTGTTCGAATAAAACTCTGCTGCGAACATGTTGAGTATGCAAGTTTGATGAATAAAGAGCGAAGCCTGTTTATTCGGGTGTTGAATAATGTGTGATCGTTTTGCAATCGAACGAAGCCGTTCTCTGATGAGCACATAAATTATATTTTGCCAAAGGCCTACTCCATGTTTGGCTTTGTCAATTTAAGGATCCTTATACTAGGTTGAGCCTTTACTCTTCTGCATTTGTGCTTTCCAAGTTGGAGTATGCTTCATTTATTTGGAATCCCTCTTGTGCAGTTCATACAAAGAGGCTTGAAAGGGTGCAGAAAAAATTTCTAAAATTCGCGCTACTTCCGCTCAATTTTTCTGATCCTTATTTTAGTATCCTAAAAGATAGAAGAACTATTGCGTCTTTATTGTTTTCGAACGACCTTGTTTTTGGCTGCATTAATTGTCTTACCTTGTTAGGAAAAATAAATTTGAATGTACCAGGCAGAAATCTTAGAACCTTGCAACCCTTTTCCAACCAATTTTCCCGAACTAATTATTCCCTTAATGAACCCATATCTAAGGCTGTTAAAAACTTTAACCCCTTACCCGTTGGCACGCGATTTGAATTCGACTCCAATAAATCGGCAATCAAAATTTTGTTAGCGGAATACTTTTATTCTTTTAGAAACTAATTTTAGTTATATAATTGAAGTTTCAAAATAGAGTAGCCAGTTAAGATCTTTAATAAATAAATAAATAATCATAAATTGGAATTATCTGCTAAATGGGCCCATTGTCTTCTTCCGTACTTGAACAATTGTTGGAGTTTGAAGAGTTTCACTGATTGATATAAACAATTTGGTTCACTTTGACTACTTTATAACAATTTCATTTCACAAGAGCTAGCTTAACATACACCTAAGCTTACTGACTGTTGAAACCGAAACGTTTTCGTTAGCGGTTTCCGGTTTGGTATGGTTATCTGTTCAGGACCCTTTTTACATCCCTGGCAAAAAATCACTCGCAATTAGCTTTAAGTACGTGTTTTGCCACACATGTGAGCGTCTGCATGTGATTTGCAAAATCATTGAGTTGTAAATGGGTTGACTAGAGGGAACTCCGGCACGTTCGTGCATACAAATCGCAGCGTTAAAGCATCATTTCCGAATCGAACGAATGAAATTTAAATTTTATGCAAATTCGCATACTCCAGTTTGATTTGGTGTTTCCCTCCCCCCCCTCTCCGCCAACATGCTCCTCCTCACACATCACATAGATGACAATATGCTGAGCGTATTGCTGTTGTTGTTGTTGTTGTTCGTGATAACTTTTCGCACAAAAGCGCAATAATAAAAGTTTTGGTGATTAGTTTTAGTCTTTTGTGTGTTGACGGTGACGCAACTGCAATTTATGTTTTCGTATACAAATCCTTGGATAAATCTGTATAAACCATTATATTTTTGTGTGTGTTGTTCTGTTTTGTGTCCATGTGATTATCGTGGCTGTGTGGGGAGAGGCCACCTGATAAGGGTTAGAAAGCACAAAGCACAAAAATGGTTGCGATAATAATTAAAAATGAGAATAAACATATTGCAGTTGAGTTGAGCAAGACAGCAAAGACAGAAACAGTGTGTGTGGCATTTCAAAAATTCGCAACATCTGCCCCAGTTCTAATTTGTGGGCGTGGCTGTACTGATTTAGCTCTTTCGTTTGTAAATTTAATTATACGCCCGCGTACATTTTTCCACCATTTTTTTTTGTATAATTTTTTGGTATTCCCTTTTCTGCCTTTTTGCTGGCAAAAATTTGTATATCTTGTATGTAAATTAGACTGCAAAAAAGAGCTTGTCATCTAGTAACCAACCGACAGACCGAGCGACCTACCTACCGTCCACCCATTAACCCTACCTGACCGACCGACCCATTGTTGTTTATTATATTTATGCTTGCTTATTTGTTGCTTTGCGTGTGTGTGTGTGTGTGTGTGTGCCAATGAGTTTCACTCAATAGGCAAACTTTTTTCCTTCCCTTCTTTATTCATACACATATTCATGAATGCAAAATGTGGGCTGACCTTGAAGAGAGGCTGACTCTCAGCATGTGGCACCTTTTTAATGGCCTGGCTTAAACTCATTTACATAAAATGCATATCATATTTGTATGGTAACTTGAATTTGTGTTTAATTACGCCACAAAAGCTCGCATGCTCCCCTGTGCCTGCGCCTGTGCCTGCGCCTTACAAGTTTTAAGCCCCATTTGGCACGCAAACCCCAAAAAGTAGGCAACGCAACCCGAAAACTTAAAACGGCGCAGCTTAGCAAACTGATTGGAGCATAATTGCGGGAAGAAAACTGAACTGCAAATTATCCCTCAACATGCTAATCCCATGGGCATTCAAGTGTTAATACGCGTTTTGTAGGTCTGATTACTTGATAAGCAAATATTCGTGTCAGTTGAATGTTTTTGGATTAAAACTAAACTATGAATGTTTACTTTTTGGTTGTTTGAAAATGTTGTTTGAACAAGGCTGACTAATAGTTAAAAAAAACTATCAAAGTCGAAGCTGCCAGCTTCAGTTTTCATAGGAAACAATTTGCACTAAGGGAAATTTTACCACTTTTTCAGATCAAAAGAACGGAGCAAGATATTTGCATCGGGTTAAATTAACCAATATCTATTAGAAATAGAACGAGAAGGCCAAGCTAACTTCGTCTGTGCCGAAGTTTTTATATCCTTGCAAATGCTGTTTTTGAAATGTCAGAATTTAAGAACGCTTACATAAAAATCAAAAAAAAAAACTAAAATCCATTTTCCGACAGATAAACATCTAATTTCGATCAAATTTCGCGAATCTTTTTGAAAACATATCAAATTAACAATCGCAGAGTTTAAGAAAGATCAAATTTAAAACAGAAAAGTTATTTTTACTAAGACTCATTTTCCGACCGATCGGTCCTATGGCAACCATAAGGTATAGTCACCCGATGTCGATCAACTGTTTCAAATTAGTTTGAAAGCATTTAATAATATTAAGAATCACCGACATTAAGAACGATTTACTTGAAAACATGAAAGTTTTTTCACTAAGACCCATTTCCGGACCGATCGGTCCTATGGCAGCTATAAGATATAGTCATCAGATCCGGTCGGTTCCAACATATTAGCAGCGTGCAGTAAAAAGAAGACTCAGTCCAAAATTTCAGCTCGCTTTAAACTAGCTTTAAAACTGAGAGACTAGTTTGCGTAGAAACAGACGGGCAGACAGACGGACAGACAAAGCTCAATCGACTAAGCTCGTCGCCCTGATCAAGAATATATAAAAAAGTCTTGCGGTATTTCCGCAAGCTTGTCTTTGCAAGCGCGTAGTTCTAGTTGTATTCGTCGCATCGGTTCACGATAGAGCTTTTTGGAAGGCTCTTTTCACGCGCTAACACGTGTTTGATTTATTGTTGTTTGTTTTTAGTCGTTCGTGAGTTATAGCGTCGCAAACATGGAGCAAAATAAAGAGAAAATACGGCATATTTTACAGTACTACTACGATAAAGGCAAAAATGCATCTCATGCTGCCAATAAAATTTGTGCAGTTTATGGACCCGATACAGTCTCCATTTCCACCGCACAACGATGGTTTCAACGTTTTCGTTCTGGTGCAGAGGTGATCGAAGATGCGCCACGGTCCGGAAGGCCTGTCGTCGAAAATTGCGATAAAATCGCTGAATTGATCGAAAGAGACCGGCATAGTAGCAGCCGTAGCATCGCCCAAGAGCTGGGCATGAGTCATCAAACCGTTATAAACCATTTGAAGAAGCTTGGATTCAAAAAGAAGCTCGATGTATGGGTGCCACACGACTTGACGCAAAGAAACATTTTTGCCCGTATAGATGCATGCGAATCGCTTCTGAATCGCAACAAAATCGACCCGTTTTTGAAGCGGATGGTGACTGGCGATGAAAAGTGGGTCACTTACGACAACGTGAAGCGCAAACGGTCGTGGTCGAAAAGCGGTGAAGCTGCCCAGACGGTGGCCAAGGCTGGATTGACGGCCAGGAAGGTTCTTCTGTGTGTTTGGTGGGATTGGCAGGGAATCATCCACTATGAGCTGCTCCCCTATGGCCAAACGCTCAATTCGGACCTGTACTGCCAACAACTGGACCGCTTGAATGCAGCACTCATGCAGAAGAGGCCATCTTTGATCAACAGAGGCCGAATTGTCTTCCATCAGGACAACGCCAGGCCACACACATCTTTGGTGACGCGCCAGAAGCTCCGGGAGCTCGGATGGGAGGTTCTTTTGCATCCACCGTATAGTCCGGATCTCGCACCAAGTGATTACCACCTATTTCTGTCCATGGCGAACGAGCTTGGTAGTCGGAAGTTGGCCACAAGAGAGTCCTGTGAAAATTGGCGCTCCGAGTTTTTTGCCAATAGGGAAGCGAGCTTCTATAAGAGGGGCATTATGAAGTTGGCATCTCGTTGGGAACTCGTCATCGAACAAAACGGCGCATATTTGACTTAAATCGCATTATTATAACCAATTTTATGAACAATTGAAAATTCAATAAAAATACCGCAAGACTTTTTTGACAACCTTATATATAGTTTATGGGGTCGGAAATGAATATTTCTATGCGTTGCAAACTTCTGGGCAAAACTATAATACCCTTTGCAAGGGTATAAAAATCCGAAATAAGATCTCGACACTCCCACCAAAACATGAATTACGGTTTTGCAAAAAAAAGTGTTTGTTAATTCTATAAACAATTTCAAAAATCTTCAAAAACGGAAAAATGAAAAAAATTGGTTTTAAAAACTTTATTTCTTAGGTTTGGTTTATCGGACAGGTCTCGAGTTGACATTGCTGAATACTATTTTGCTGTATCTATCAAAATCTAAATTAGATAACTTTTTAAACTATTTAATAATATTAAGTAATTGTTGCTAAAGTTTATATATAATTTTTTCTAAGTGTTAACCACCATGATATTGGTTCTTAGAATATACATTTTATTGCCCTAAACATAACTTAAATTACGGTGATTTCAAAAAGATGGAGACTTTTATAGTTTAAAATATATTAATTTTTGAAGTTAGAAACAAATAAAAATATGCCCTAAAATAAAGCTTTGCCACGATGTTAGTTTCAAAGCTATGTGATTAAAACTTGGCAATTAAGCTTTATATTCATCAAGCTTTTCAAAAATGTCAACTTTAGGCAGATCGGACGTCTATATCATACAGCTGCCATACGAATGCTATGATTAATTGAATTTTGTGGTGGTGTAGTGTGACCATAGTTTGCAAACTTAATTATACCACCTCCAAATTCAGCATTCCTATGGCAGCTATATGATATAGGCGTCCGATCCGCATGATGTTGACATTTTTTAAAAGGTTGATAAATATAAAGCACACGGGCCAAGTTTCAATCACTTAACTTTGAAACTGACTGCGTGGCAAAGCTGCAAGGAGTTTAGATCATCTTGCAGTCTGATGGAATGCGTCGGGTCGTTGAAAGATAAAATAAGTTTCACATCATCGGCGTACATAAGTATCCGAGAGTAAGACAATATTGTGGGGAGATCATTAATAAAAAGAGTAAAAAACAAAGGGCCGAGGTGGCTGCCTTGTGGCACACCAGAAGTGACAAAGACAGGCTTTGAAGTATTAGAGCGAAGCAGAACTATTTGAGTTCTATCTTTTAAATAGGACGAAATCCAAAGCAGAAAAGAGGAAGGAAATCCTAAACGATCAAGCTTAAAGAGGAGAATATCGTGGTTCACAGAATCAAATGCTTTACTGAAGTCGGTGTAGATGACATCAGTTTGATTTTTTAAAAGGAATCCATCGTTAACCATTGAGGTAAATTCAAGCAAATTGGTCGTAGTTGACCGACGCTTTGTAAATCCATGCTGGAAAGGTGATAAAATCGATTTACAATAGTGCTGTAAGGATGAGGTTAGAATCTGTTCAAATAATTTTGGAATCGCGGAAAGCTTGGCTATACCCCTATAATTGGATATATCAGATTTTCCTCCCTTTTTGTGAAGAGAAATGATATAAGATTCTTTCCAAAGATTCGGAAACACAGTAGATTCTAGAGATAGATTAAAAAGCTTAAGCAAAGGACTGCATAAGGAAAAACAACACTCTTTAAGCACGCAACTGGGAATGTTGTCAGGCCCAGGGGAGTATGAGGATTTAAGTGATTTCAAATATGAAAGCAAGGAGCTTTCTAAAATTGAGGGAGCACATATCGAGTTGGAAGAAGGAATGTTATAAGGATAAGAAGTATTGGTAAAACGGGCAGAGGAATAAGTTGATTGGAAGAAGTCCGCGAATAGGTCAACGGCAGTGGAGTCGTCGTTAGCCTTTTGGTCACCAAGAAAAAAAGAAGAAGGTAAAGAAGAGGATCTACGTTTAGAGTTGACAAAGCTATAGAATTGTTTTGGGTCCTCTGCAAATTGAATTTTGCATCGAGCAAGATATTTCTTATAGCACTCAGAATTAAAAAGTGTAAAGTTCGATTTTGCTATTGAGTATTGAGAAAAGTCAACAACAGAACCAGTACGTTTATACTTTTTGAAGCATCTAGACTTAATATTTTTCAAATTAGAAAGCCTAGGACAGTACCAAGGAGGATTAATGGACGCTGGAGAGGGAGCGCTATTAGGAATACAAATATCTAAGAGAGAATTAATGGAATCATAGAAAAAGGTAAAAGCAAAGTTTAAATCAACCGCATTGTACAAAGGAGTCCAGTCTGTTGCACAAATAAGTTGATTTTATAAAGTAAAGTTTCCTTTACGAAAGCAACGACGAGGTTTGTTTGAAGCTATAGATGTTGAAGAGGTAGGTCCAATAACTGAAAGGGAGATTTCAATTGTAGGATGGTAAGAATCTTCAGGAAGTGATAGGGGGGCAGACCTAGAGACTACGGCATTAGCACTGTCAGCGACAAAGACTAGATCCAGCAATTTATTTAAATCGTTTGGAATTGTATTAATTTGAAACAAGGACATATCAAACAGATGATCTAAGAAGTCATGCTGTGTTGAAGGAACAAGATAACTTGACCCATTAAGAAATGACCAGGCGATGTTTGGCAAGTTGAAATCGCCTACAACAACCATTGAGTCAATGTCTCGTAATTGGGCACAAACATCTTTTATACAAGCTATATGATGCATATAAACTTGAATATCGGAAGAAGGAGGGATATAAGAACAAGTGATATATAAAGAAGAGGAAGGAAAAGATACCTTTACGGCAACAAATTCAACACCATCAGGCAGATTTAATGGAATTAATTCCGAATGGTGGTTAGTTTTGACTGCGATCAGTACACCTCCACCTCTGCGAGTAGGTCGATCATGTCGATAAATAAAAAAGTCATTTGATAAAATTTCACAATCAGAGATTGATGGGTTCAACCAAGTCTCTGAGAATGCAATAATGTCAAACTCAAATGAAGCACTATTCAAGAACAAGGTAGAAAGTTTGGATAACAGACCCCTAACATTCTGATAGGCTATATGCGGACTGAGGGACAGAACTAGTTTTTTGAACTAGACCCTACATTTGAGGATATACTAAAAGAGGGCAAGCTGACGGGCGTTGGCCTTACTCGATTTTTTTGCTTAAACTCATGGACAATCATATCTGGCAGCCAAAATTCTGGGTTGCATATGATGGGAAATGCTTCAGCTGGAACACTTATGTTGAAGGAAGCTACATCACGAGGTTGGGCAAAATTAAACTTTTTACAGATACATTAAAATACTATTCAGCAATATCAACACGAGACCTGTCCGATAAAACAAACCTGAGAAATCTAGATTTTAAAAAAACCCTTTTTTTCCAATTTTTCGATTTTTTTGACGATTTTTGAAATTTTTTATAAAATTAACAAAAAAAATTTTTTGCAAAACCGCAAATTACGTTTTGGTGGGAGTGTCGAGATCTAATTTCGGATTTTTTTTTATTTAAATCAAAAATGGTAAATTTTAAAACCGTTCGATTTCAAAAAGAATGACCCATATAGAAGACATAGCTGGATGGAGAAGAACGCACGACACTGTACTGGAAAGAATTGATGAAGCCCAGCGGAAATCCTTTGAGGTCACTGCTCGAAGAAGCGAAACTCGGCTTTTGAATAAAGGCCGAAACTTCAACCAGTGTCAAAGTAATTACTTTAGAGATGATTTTTCGATGGATGCCAATAAAAGTAACATTTCAAGCGAGATCCGAGCTGCTGCCACTCAATTACAGACCATTTCGAAGAAATCTTCTTCACAATGGAAAAAACTAGAGATCGACTCAACGGAGAAAACTTTTTTACCTCAGTGTAAGCGCTCTAAAAATTGGGCACTACTAATATTTTATGTTTTCAAACAGATTCGCAAAATTTGATTGAAATCGGATGACTATATCATATAGCTGCCACAGAAACAGGTCGGAAAATGGGACTTAGTAAGAAAAACTTTTTTGTTTTCAATGTTATTGACTCCAAACTCGGGCATTATGAGTACTGAATGCTTTCAATCAGATTTGCAAGATTTGGTTAAAATCGGATGATTATATCTTATAGCTGCCATAGGAACCATCGGTCGGGAATTGGATCTTAGTAAGAAAAACTTTTTGGTTTTCAATGACAGCGTTCCCTAACTCGGCCATTATTAATACTGAATGTTTTCAATCAGATTTGCAAAATTTGGATGCAATCGGATGACAATATCTTACAGCTGCGGTCGGAAAATGGGTCTTAGTGAGAAAAGAAGGTGATTGGTAATTTGATATACTTTCAAACAGATTCATGAAGGAATCTTCCTTCCTTCACTCCCGAATTTCGCGTTAAAGTTGCCTAGCACTATCCCAAAACGGACTAAGATCAAGTATTTTGTGATTTTTCGTTCTTACCGTACTATTGACAGACCCATTTTACCCTTTTATCATGTTGTAAATTATGTTGCTGCGCCCTTCCGTTAGATATTGTAAAGTATGAGATAACCTTTGCCATAATTAGAACATGTATATGACCAAAATTAGGCTAAAGAAAGACAAAGTTCTTTAAGCGAATTAAGCAAAAGCGGCACAAAAAAAAAAAACCAAAAACTCTCCAAGCTCCCGAAATTTATGAAATCAAATGTTGTGCACCTCGGTGGGATTTTTTCGGGGATTACGACAAACGACAAGGCCGGGGGGAATGGACTTGAAACCACCTGGGGGTGTGTGTGAGAGGATGGCGCTGCGTTGTTCGTTGTTTGTTTCCCTGCCACATGTTCGCTATTTGCATTGCCTTTTCCCTTCTTTGCTGCTTCTTTTCGTTTTTTTTTTTTCCTGTTTGCTGCCTTGTTTCAACTTGTACTTTTTAATTTTTCCATATCCTGCAGCCTTTCTGTGTGCCTCTTTCCTCTCGGAAGTTGCTTGCTCGATACTTGGCGTGTTCATGTTTCCCTTTCCCAACTTGTTTTCTGGGGAAAAGTGAAAGTCAACTAAGTGAAACGTCAGGCATGGCATCGAGTGGGGCATCGAAAATGGCTCAAAAATGGCAAATGTTTTAATTTGCTGCAATTTGCTGGCAAACAAAAACTTTTTGCCATATTACACGCAAATTTCGGTACACACTAAAATACATATAAACGGGGGGCCCAATGCCATTATAATGGCCAAAACGAAGTCAAAGCAAAGGGAACACTAAAGAAACTTTGGCCAGTAAATCGTCGCGTCGCCTTGACGGGGGGCGCAAGACCGCAGAAACCGCGTGTGCTAAATGAGCCAATAAGAACGGCAAGCCTCTCCCCGACTCGGTGGCACCTACAATGTCCCCTAATGTCGGCAGGAGTGAAAGTGGAAGCGGCAAATGGCAGCAAATATCGCAAAACGGGCTGATAAGACGCAGACCTCCCCTCTCCCCTGCTCTACCCACCACACCACAACCAATCCAACAGACCAAACAAATTATGCGGGCTTGCGGATTTTCGTTTTTTTTTTCCCCGGCTTGTCCCTTGCCCTCGCAACGACGGTACAGAACCAGCATTGTTGGTATTTTAAATGAAATGCCATTGGCATGTGAGAATTTGGCATTCAATCAAAATTAAAACAATCCGGATAAAAATATTCTTTATGAATTTCCAGTGAAATGTTTACTGACTATGCTCGGATTCAATCAATGTAAAACATTTTTTTATATTGGAAATATTTCCTAATTGTTGATGCTTTTACTTCAATGTTAAGTTTTTATGGTTGAAACTATTGACAAGGCGAGGTGTTACAACATGTGAGTGAGATAGGTTATGTTGAGATGGCTAGGGACAGTAAGACAGTCCGTACACTTAGGCCAAGATTCCCTATCTAAGTCAGGGCGGGTTCTGAGCCATTGTCACAACGTTAAGAGTTTCAGTAGAGTCGGAATCTCTATCTCGCACACTTCCGAGAGGTTGATTAGAAAGGGGTAACCAAGAGTTTTGAGTCTCCGTTTACTAAGGGCCGTTTTCTCATGTTCCTGTTTTTGCTCAAATCGAAATCCACCTAGATTTTGCAACTAGTTGGTTTTTATGCAATTCGTTCTTTCATGTAGGTTGCTCATAAATTCAGGCATTTGCGCCACGCTCACACCGGGAGGGCTGAAAAGGTATAATACTAAATTGGCAGCACCTCTGCACTCGGCTGATTATTGTTTTTTTATTGCGCGCCAATTTTAAAAATTAAAGAAAGAATTTTACAGAGAAGGGGAAGGTTTTGCATTCTGAACGACTTGTTACTATGATGGGAGATTAAGCAATAGGTCGACAGCTAAGTTCACACCAGCAAATAATTTGGTCAAATTTTAATAAAAATTTGGCTATATATGCCAAATTGTGGAACTTTCCGGCCATATTTGAACAAACTATTTGCGTATGGAACCATAGTTTAAGTTTTTAATCATGTAAAATCTCAAATCATGGCTATTTTTATTAAAATTTAGCCAAATTATTTGGATGTGTAAACTTAGCTTAAGCAATGAACTAGGTGCATCTTTTTATACTCCGTACAGGAAGGTACACAGATTATATTAAGTTTGTGCAAAAGTATGTATCAGTGAGAAGGAAACGTTTCCGACCCTATAAAGTATATATATTCTTGATCAGCATCAACAGCCGAGTCGATTTAGCCATGTCCGTCCGTCTGTATGAACGCACAGATCTCAGAGATGGTAAGAGATAGAGGTTTGACATGTATGGGACATATATTTCTTATACTTGCAGGCAGATCAAGTTTATTTTCAATTTTTACCACGCCCCCTCCCGCCCCCGCAATTCGGAAAAAACGTCATATCTCCCACAGCTTAGATGATAGATTGTTCGTTCCTTCTCGAGATATCTAGTTATCAAAATTATCTATCGATTTGTTGAAGGAATGATAAAGATCGGATGAACGATACACAAGTTATGAGCAAAAAAAGAGAAACGAATCACCCACCCAGCCCACCACCGCTGTATTCAAACAAACACACTCTTTGGGAGAGAGAGAGAGAACTTTAGAGATGAGCGTATAATAAAAATATTGCACAATAAACGCGTGACTCCTTGGATGTATTATAATATTATAGTCGGGGGCAAATGAATTGGTACAGAGTATGTTATGGTGTGTCTATAGAGTATGCCACTAGTGGCCCCCCGGAAAGTGAAGTGAAGTGCGGTCGCATTCTTGGGACGCTCCCGGTTGTTTTCCTTTCCTTGTGGGAGGTACTTTCGTACGGCCGGGACTGCAGATCTGCATACCGCAGGTGCGCACTTAGAGTGTTGTGCGCTTTCCGCACCGTCTCCGAGGACGCAGCGCTAGTCCTAGCAGGCATGGCCCCGTTGGACCTACTTGCTAAAGAAGCCTGCAGCAGAAACACGCCAAGTCGACACGTGGGAGTCGAGATGCAGAACTGCTACCAACGGGCAATGGACAAGACGGATAATACCGGATTTAAGGCCGTGGGTTAGTAGAACGCACGGGCATACCGTCTTTTACATGACGCAAGCACTGACGGGTCATAGATGTTTTAAATCCTACTTGTTTAGGTTTAAGCATGAGACGGTTCCTTTTTGTACACACTGTGCAGGGATCCTTGAAGACGCTAGGCATATCTTTTTTGTCTGTTCTAGATTCGCTGCTGAACGGGAAGAGCTAAGTCTAGAGACTGGGAGACCATTCATAGTCAACGACTTGATGGGTATACTACTTAGCTCGCAAAACAATTGGTCTGCATTTAGCAATTTCGCAGCACAAACAGAATGACTTCAAGTCCTAGATAGGTATCTAGCTGAGGCTTTCATGCCAGCTCCCCCTCGTGAAGTAATACTTAGCGGTGGTACCGCGAGAGGGAAACGTAGAATAGGGGTGGTTTTAGTGGTTTTAGTGGGTAAGGTAGTCCCAAGTTCCACACTATCCGGCTTTCAATGCTTTTCCCTCTATATAAAAATAAACGAGAAGGCCAAGCTAACTTCGTCTGTGCCGAAGTTTTTATACCCTTGCGAATGCAAATGTCACAGTTTAAGAACGCTTACATAAAAATCAAAAAATTTTGTAACTAAAACCTATTTTCCGACAGATAAACGTCTGAAAAAGTTTTTCTCACTAAGACTCAATTTCCGACCGATCGGCCCTATGGCAGCCTTAAGATATAGTCATCCGATTTCGGCCCAATTTTGCGAATCTATTTGAAAGCATATAAAATAAGTCATCAGCGAGTTTGAAGACGCTAACAAAACTAAACAAAAAAATTTTTACCAAGACTCATGTTCGACCGATCGGACCGATCCTATGGCAACCATAAGATATAGTCACCCGATGTCGATCAACTTTTTCAAATTAGTTTGAAAGCGTTTAATATTAATAATCACCGACCTTAAGAACGATTTACTTAAAAACAAAAAAGTGTTTTTTCACTAAGACCCATTTTCCGACCGATCGGTCCTATGGCAGCTATAAGATATAGTCATCCGATTTTGACCAAAATTTGCAAATCTGTTTGAAAGTATATAATATTATTAATGACCGAGTTTAATCACGTTAACATTGGAAACAAAAAAGTTTTTCTCACTAAAACCCAGTATTCGACCTATGGTTCCTATGGCAGCTATAAGATATAGTCATCCGATTTTGACCAAAATTTGCAAATCTGTTTGAAAGTATATAATATTATTAATGACCGAGTTTAATCACGTTAACATTGGAAACAAAAAAGTTTTTCTCACTAAAACCCAGTTTTCGACCTATGGTTCCTATGGCAGCTATAAGATATAGTCATCCGATCCGGTCGGTTCCGACATATTAGCAGCGTGCAGTAAAAAGAAGACTCTGTGCAAAATTTCAGCTCGATAGCTTTAAAACTGAGAGACTAGTTTGCGTAGAAACAGAGGGACAGACAGACAGACGGACGGACAAAGCTCAATGAACTCAGCTCGTCCCTCTGATCAAGAATATATATAGTTTATGGGGTCGGAAATGAATATTTCTATGCGTTGCAAACTTCTGGGCAAAATTATAATACCCTTTGCAAGGGTATAAAAAGAGTATGTTATAGTCGGACTTGACCGACTTTCTTACTTGTTTTTATCGCACTAGTCACAATTTCGCAGGGCAAATCCCGATGTAATTTAGTATTCTTCCTGACTTTAATGCTTGAAAAATTTGAAATATTGTGATCAACTTAAAGATGCTCTTATAAAACTAACTTCAAGCGTGAAAAAGAACTTTACTTTAAATTGAAGTGGATTCCAAATAAACCAGGATTTTTAAACCTAATATGTATTTGGGTTTAAGCCCGTACAGTTAATACATATTTATTATTAATATAAATTAATGAACCATGCTTTTTAATTTAAAAGTACCTTTTTTGTATCTGGAAATTCTGGATACCTTTTTCCTTACCTAGGTATTTTTTTTTGACATTTACCTTGTACCTTACCTAGGTAAGAAAATTTGGTACTTTTATAATCATGTTCAGATGTTTGTAACGCATAGAAGGAAGCATCACCCACCACATAAAGTATAAATATTCTTGAGCAGCATGACGAGCTGAGTTGATTTCCGGCTGTACGACTGTTTCTATGCTATCACCTCCGTCAGTTTAAAAGCTATCTTGACCAAACTTTGCCCGAAGTCTTTTGATACATCGGATGACTGTAGCATATAGCTGCCATAGGAACTCTCGGTGGAAAAAGTAGTTTTAGTTAGAAAAACCTTTTTTGTCTTCAAAGCAACCGTCCCCAAACCTTGTATTGATCAGTTTTCTATGCTTTCACATAATTCCACCAAGTTTGATTAAGATCGGTCAACTATATAGTATAGCAGCCATACAAAATATAGTTCTGAAAAAAGTCTTGGTAGAAAGACCTATTTTGTTTTCAATGCTATCGTTCCCAAACGTGTTACTGATAAATTTTCTGTATGATGCCCAGATCAATGAGCTGACCCTGTTCCACCTGAGTCTTGACCACCTGCGATTCGTAATTGGGTGCGTCGACCTCCAGGCCGTACAGACCTTTGGGCAGCATCATTTGAAAGCGTGCCGCATTCCGGGTAACATTGGGCGTGTTCAGCTGAATAATGATCCCTGAGCAGGTATAAGAAAAAACTTAGGCATCGAATAGTTTCTGATGTTGAAGGGAGCAGTATCACTTTAAAGTAGCGTACTATTTCTTTGATACATGCTAATCTATCATGATACCTCAAATTGGCTTTTATGATGACACATCACTCGAGTTCAGTAGGAAGATTATTGCAAATTTATACTTGATCAGGGAGCAAGTTGTTCTGCTGAACACGGCCATTGTGGACCATTTGATGCTCAAGCAGACGAACAAAAGCCAGGCTGTCCCTTATCGTTTTGCACCAAACCACTGACCACCGGTTTGGACCAGAGCCAAAAAGTTCTTGATCTTCTCGATGTTCATGCGCCACACGGAGGCAATCTGGTTATGGGCGGGCATGCGGCAACAGGAGAGACCCAGCGTGAAGATGGGCAGGTTGTACATTTTGTAGAAAAGATTGGTCAATCGTTCGGCGGTTTCACGATGCAGTTGCCGGGTGGCCGAGCCACTGCACTCCAACGGTGAGTAGTTGAGCTCGGTACGCTGCACGCTGTGGGCAAACTTCTCTAGAATGGACTCGCCCGGTGGGTAACTTAGGTCGAAGCTGCCCGCAGTGAAGCTGAGCATGAGATCGCATTTTTCGGTGCGAAGAAACTGAAGCAACTTATCGCGAGCCGGCTCCGTTTCGGGATTTAAAATGCGATCGGGCAGCAGGGGATCGCATACGGAGTTGCTGAAGGAAGAAATGAAGAAAGAAGTTTTGAGTGGAATTGGATTTAAGGTCAGGTCGGTTCTCTTTCTCTCTCACTTGGCATTGTACATGTCGAAAACCGGGGCAAACATCTTCGTTTGGGGCAGAAAGTAAATCACACTACGACGGAGCAACTGCATCACCGAGACTTCTTTCAGTTTATAGCCCTCGACCAGGTGTCGTATGAGATTCAACCTAATCTCGCGCGCCAATGGAGCCGAAGTGTCGAACAAGGAGCTAACCACCAGCAGCTTATATTTGTGCGCGTCCGGTTCACCAATCTGTAAGGGATTTATGCTTAATGAGAGAATCTACCAATACCGCAAAGCTGATTATAAAAATATAAACCGTGAGCTCTTGTAGATAGATTGGTTCTTCTTAGATTCTTAAGTGAATTTGGATGTGTAAATATGTTCCTCTATTTTCAATATTTTTTAAAAAAGTACGGTCCAATGATGCCGCCGGCTCACAAACCTCAGCAAACAGTGCATTTTTCAAGGTGTATTGGGCAGCTCTTGAACTGTCTGTGACTGCATTTCAGAGCAAACCCGGCACTTCTGTTTGTTGACGTACCCATTGAGCTAAAACTAGAATCTTAGAAATAAATTTTCTAAAATTAAAATTGATTTCTCTTTAACTACAGCTGCAGTTGAATTCAGCCAAAATCCAACGACAGTTTCGAAATATCTTTAGAATTTATTTTAGTTTGATATTTGATCGTATTTTTGTGCTCTGTTCTGTGTGGCATTTTGTTGACATGTGACACAGCTGGTGACAATGGTGCGAGGGCATTGATGACATCATATGACTTGAACTGAACGAGCTGCTGGTGGCCCTTTGGCAATATATTTGCCAGCAAAAGACATTAATCCTGCTCCTACACACACACACACACACACGCACATGCACACACACAAACATGCTCTGGAATATAAATAAAACAATGATAATTGAAATGCAGCGTCTGGAATGTTTTGCCAAGCGAAATACGCCAATTTACAGGCAACACACGCACCGGTGAACACAGCTAAACACATTCCCAAACACACACACACACACACACAGGCATACGCACACACTTACTACATTTGCAAACACATAAAGAAACACATTGTGGCCTGAAGCAAGATTTGACCGGAAGTGGCAACGCAATGAACGGACGGAAGGATGTACAGACAGGCGGATGGGTGTTATCTTAAGGGTGGGAAGACGCCAGTTTACAAAATGTTTGAATTATTAACTGAAATGCCAACGAAACGCGACATTGTCAGCTCTCGGCTGCCTGAATTAACCAGGCAATAAAATTATACAGACACTTGACGCCAAAACGAAGCCCCTGGCCACATTGCGCCCGGCCTGACACTTTCGTGGCGTTGGTTTTTGATGATGGTGGTTGGTGGCCATTGCCAAAAAAAAAAAAAAAAAAAAATGCCAACAACTATTTGCACCTACTTGAGGAAGAGCCGCAGCACAGCTGCACAGTGGTTGAAAGGCAAGAATTCACTCCATTGATACATTTTTTTCAATGCTTACGATCCTTGTGATATGTGAGCCATGTACAAATTGTAAATGCTGCTCTAATTTGGTATACTTTCGGTTATCAATGGGACTTCAAATTGGCCATTTTGGCCACAGTGCGCTGCCCTCGTAAATGAGACACAAATACAAGAAGCCTAAAAGCGAAATAAAAAAACAAAAATCACCAAGCAGGCGACAAGCGCAAATAGCCTCCGCCATTTGCACAACCATTTCCAACAGCCTCACCCCCCCCCCAGAAGCGGTTGATGGTAGAAGGGGGGCGGCGGCTGGAGCACACTTATCAAACCAACATTTGGTTTGGCATGCAAATGGAGAGCAGCATCACCGAAAAGTAGCAAAACAAACATAACTAGCAAAAAAAGTCATTGAAAAAGGAATAGAGAGAATTATGTATGGGTACAGTCGAAAGATTGGTTGCTTTGGTTTGGCCACCGTACAATGATCATAATCACAGTGGGATTATTGGTACAAGAACATAAACATGCAAGGGGATTGAGCTGATCACAGATGAAACCTCACCACTTGAGGAAACTTTGATATAAATCAGTTCCGGGCAAAATGGAGAGGAGCTAAAGAGACTACAGCCAATTTACTTGATATTCTGTGCTCACCGATTCA
>JBAMBO010000168.1:0-13592 GCA_037044535.1 Lordiphosa magnipectinata | reverse complement strand
GGATTTAGCGGCCCACGTTATCCGTTCTTTTTTTATTTATTTAGAGTCGACAAACAAAGGCTGTCAACAAAAGTATAAATACGTTACAAAAAAAATTTTATGAGCTAAGGAAGCCTATCGAAGAAAATCTAATAAAATAACAAAATAAACTAATAACGACTCTGACACGGTGGGGGAATTTTATTTGCCTGTCCCGCCAGCTATGCCCCTATTCACAGCCGATTGTAGTCAGAGACGTTATTAGAGCTAACAAAAACTTTAATAATATAGAGATCGAGAAAAGGCAGAGAGAGAAAAAACCAAAACCTATAGTAATGTAGGAGCAAAGGAAAAAATAAGATAATATAATAAGTTAAACTAAAACAGAGATAGAGAGAAAGAGAGAAAACTATCTAAAAGAAATCTTTAAAAATAAAAAATGTATACGTAAAACTTAAAACTAAATAACCGGAAAATCTCTGACCCGGTTTGGGAGGATTTTTTAGCCAGTCCGGCAAACTATGCCCCTACTCACAGCTGGGAGTGGTCAGAGATTTCCCCGGAGATAATTATAGAGAGACGTTTTTTGAGAGAAGAGAGAGAGTTCTGTTGAGAGCAGGTGATTGAGATCATTGTAATTCTTACATAAAACCCGAAATCGATTATGCTGGGCATAATCAGTTGTGCATCTAGACAAGATAAAAGGAAAATAGTTTCTAGTTGGCCTAGAAGGAACGGAAAAGTTAAGGCGACCTAAAAGATCAGAAGAGTCTACATCACCGATAATTAGCTTATGAAGAAAAGATACACCTAAGACTGTTCTACGCTTAGCTAACGAAGGAAGGTCAATAAGCAAAAGTCTGCTGGAGTACGTTGGTAAACGAAGGTTAGGGTCCAATTTAAGCCACGTAGGGCAAAAAGCAAGAAGTGCTTTTGAAGTGATTCAATTCGATCGATATACTTTTTATATTGCGGACACCAGACGGACGAGCAGTATTCAAGTACAGGGCGAACTAGAGCAGTATACAAAAGCTTTGTGGTATATGGATCATTAAATTCCTTCGACCAACGTTTAATGAATCCAAGTACACCTTTCGCCCTATTAACAATAGAGGAGATATGAGGATTAAAACTCAATTTTGGGTCAAAAAGAACTCCAAGATCAACGACTGTAGATATTCGTTCCAAGGGTTCATTGCCAATCGTATAGGTAGCCAGCGAAGGTTTGCAACGATGGAAAGTCATAAACATGCACTTGGAGCAATTAAGGAGTAATTGATTAATCAAGCACCAGGACTGCAAGGAGTTTAAATCATCTTGCAGTCTGATCGAATGCGTCGGGTCGTTGAAAGATAAAATAAGTTTCACATCATCGGCGTACATAAGTATCCGAGAGTAAGACAGTATTGTGGGGAGATCATTAATAAAAAGAGTAAAAAACAAAGGGCCGAGGTGGCTACCTTGTGGTACACCAGAAGTGAAAAAGACAGGTTCTTGAAGTATTAGAGCGAAGCAGAACTTTTTGAGTTCTATCTTTTAAATAGGACGAAATCCAAAGCAGAAAAGAGGAAGGAAATCCTAAACGATCAAGCTTAAAGAGGAGAATATCTTGGTTTACAGAATCAAATGCTTTACTGAAGTCGGTGTAGATGACATCAGTTTGATTTTTTAAAAGGAATCCATCGTTAACCATTGAGGTAAATTCAAGCAAATTGGTCGTAGTTGACCGACGCTTTGTAAATCCATGCTGGAAAGGTGATAAAATCGATTTACAATAGTGCTGTAAGGATGAGGTTAGAATCTGTTCAAATAATTTTGGAATAGCGGAAATCTTGGCTATACCCCTATAATTGGATATATCAAATTTTCCTCCCTTTTTGTGAAGAGGAATGATATAAGATTCTTTCCAAAGATTCGGAAACACAGTAGATTCTAGAGATAGATTAAAAAGCTTAAGCAAAGGACTGCATAAGGAAAAACAGCACTCTTTAAGCACGCAACTGGGAATGTTGTCAGGCCCAGGGGAGTATGAGGATTTAAGTGATTTCAAATATGAAAGCAAGGAGCTTTCTGAAATTGAGGGAGCACATATCGAGTTGGAAGAAGGAATGTTATAAGGATAAGAAGTATTGGTAAAACGGGCAGAGGAATAAGTTGATTGGAAGAAGTCCGCGAATAGGTCAGCGGCAGTGGAGTCATCGTTAGCCTTTTGGTCACCAAGAAAAAAAGAAGAAGGTAAAGAAGAGGATCTATGTTTAGAGTTGACAAAGCTATAGAATTGTTTTGGGTCCTCTGCAAATTGAATTTTGCATCGGGCAAGATATTTCTTATAGCACTCAGAATTAAAAAGTGTAACGTTCGATTTTGCTATTGAGTATTGAGAAAAGTCAACAACAGAACCAGTACGTTTATACTTTTTGAAGCATCTAGACTTAATATTTTTATACCCGTTACTCGTAGAGTAAAAGGGTCTACTAAAGTCGTGCAAATGTATGTAACAGGCAGAAGGAATCATTTCCGACCATATAAAGTATATATATTCTTGATCAGCATCAATAGCCGAGTCGATATAGCCATGTCCGTCTGTCCGTCTGTCCGTCTGTCCGTCTGTCCGTCTGTCCGTCTGTCTGTATGAACACCTAGATCTCAGAGACTAGAAGAGCTAGAGCAACCAAATTTGAAATGTAGACTCCTATTGTCTGCACGCAGATCAAGTTTATTTTCAATTTTTGCCACGCCCCCTCACGCCCCCGCAATTTGGAAAAAACGTCATATCTCCTACAGTTTTGATGATAGATGGTTCGTACTTTCTAAAGATATCTAGTACTTAAAATTATTTATCGATTTGCTGAAGGAATGATAAAGATCGGATGAACGATACTCAAGTTATGAGCAAAAAACGATCAGTTAACACCCACCACCCACCCCACTCATAACCTAAGCAATGCGTTCAGCAGCAATCTTAGTGAGAGAGAGAGAGAGAGAGAGAGAGAGAGACGAGTTAAAAAATGTTGCATACTTTTCGGCTGACCCACCTCAGGCATACAGGAAGGCTATTAAACATTTGTTTCCATGAGTAACGGGTATATCGAAGTCGGTTAGAGCCGACTTTAACTTACGCTCTCGTTCAAATTAGAAAGCCTATGACAGTACCAAGGAGGATTAATGGACGCTGGAGAGGGAGCGCTATTAGGAATAAAAATATCTAAGAGAGAATTAATGGAATCATAGAAAAAGGTAAAAGCAAAGTTTAAATCAACCGCATTGTACAAAGGAGTCGAGTCTGTTGCACAAATAAGTTGATTTAATAAAGTAAAGTTTCCTTTACGAAAGCAACGACGAGGTTTGTTTGAAGCTATAGATGTTGAAGAGGTAGGTCCAATAACTGAAAGGGAGATTTCAATTGTAGGATGGTAAGAATCTTCAGGAAGTGATAGGGGGGTAGACCTAGAGACTACGGCATTAGCACTGTCAGCGACAAAGACTAGATCCAGCAATTTATTTAAATCGTTTGGAATTGTATTAATTTGAAACAAGGACATATCAAACAGATGATCTAAGAAGTCATGCTGTGTTGAAGGAACAAGATAAGTTGACCTATTAAGAAATGACCAGGCGATGTTTGGCAAGTTGAAATCGCCTACAACAACCATTGAGTCAATGTCTCGTAATTGGGCACAAACATCTTTTATACAAGTAATACGGTGCATATAAATTTGAATATCGGAAGAAGGAGGGATATAAGAACAAGTGATATATAAAGATGAGGAAGGAAAAGATACCTTTACGGCAACAAATTCAACACCATCAGGCAGATTTAATGGAATTAATTCCGAACGGTGGTTAGTTTTGACTGCGATCAGTACACCTCCACCTCTGCGAGTAGGTCGATCATGTCGATAGATAAAAAAGTCATTTGATAAAATTTCACAATCAGAGATTGATGGGTTCAACCAAGTCTCTGAGAATGCAATAATGTCAAACTCAAATGAAGCACTATTCAAGAACAAGGTAGAAAGTTTGGATAACAGACCCCTAACATTCTGATAGGCTATATGCGGACTGAGGGACAGAACTAGTTTTTTGAACTAGACCCTACATTTGAGGATATACTAAAAGATGGCAAGCTGACTGGCGTTGGCCTAACTCGATTTTTTTGCCTAAACTCATGGACAATCATATCTGGCAGCCAAAATTCTGGGTCGCATGATTGGAAAAGTTTCAGCTGGAACACTTATGTTGAAGGAAGCTACATCACGAGGCTGGGCAAAATTAAACTTTTTAATCGAAACACTTGCTGAGGATTTGCTCGCAATATACGCTGCAATTTTCTCGCAAGTAGTTTCAGGGGACAAACTAGACACAAAAACTTGCTTGCGTGGTGCAATCACAGTTAGAAGTGGAGGCTGAGAAGGAATCGAAACACTGGCAACAGGTTCAGGCGGTGCAATTGGGGAACGAGCTAACCTATGTGACGGTGGTTTATTTAAAGTACCACCAGTATCTTGATTCAGGGAGAAAGGTAAAGGAGACAAATCAAGCATAGTTCCTGGTGATGCGGAAAGAGATATGATTGGTGACAAGTCAAAACATTGAGGTGAAACTAGCAACGAAGAAGTAGGTTCGGACGACTTGCCGCCAACGTGAGGTGGCAGTTCTAAAAACTGACGCTCCAGCTGACGCGAGGGCGGGGACTCAAACTTAAATTGACTAAGCATCTCAGCACTGGAGGTAAACTCGCTAGTGAGTTGCTTGTTCAATTTGTGAAGAGTATTAAATTTGTTTCTCATGTCGTTGCTCATACGCGAGAAATTAAATTGCTTATCAGTGCATACAGGGCACGACCATTTCAAAGTACCACAACCTTTTTTAGGTGAGTAAATTTTGTTCAGGTCACGTCCACTTAGTCCAGCACATTTAATATGCATGATATTTTCGCACAACCAACAGTTAACAAACCTAAGTTGTTCCGAATCACATGCATCTTTGTTTGTGCAAGATTTTTTGCAGCACGACGTTATGCTAAACTTACAACAGGGGCTCAACACTAAAGAGAATAGGAATTCTAAGCGGGTATCAAAAACTCACTCTCAGAGCGGTGTAATACAACAAAAGTTCTAACCCTGCAGTGAAATATTCAACTAGTAACAATAAAAAACTGTCCTACAATTAGTTGGAATGCAAGTAGAATTTAACTGGTAGCAAAATACCTACTATACCTATTCAGGTGAGTTGGACAACAGCAAATAGTAGCTTCCGAAGAAATGTTCGTTTGAAATACTTATTTGAGCTAGTTGCAGTCCAACTGAAATTTAACTGGTCGCAAACGAATTGGTGATGAGTGAGTTGACCGACAGATTTCAATATACTGTTAAACACAATGGAGTAGTTTCAAATGGCTGCTGCCGCGGACAATTGTCACCTGCCTATGACATGACTGTGTAAAATGGACGACTTCAATGCATTGATTTGGATAGGAAGTGCAACCAGTTGCAAATTTTGGCGACTGCTATATTTCTGGTTGTAAACTAGACACTTTCCCTGCAGGGAAGCTTTGTAAGCAGAGAACCAACAACAATGCTGAAAGCGAGACTCAACGCAGAGTGGGCACGACGCACAAAGAGAGTATGCACAAACAAAAACACACTCAAACCTGCTGTGATGGGAGGGGGGGAACCGCCAAAAATCAGATAATCAAGACCAAAACAAAAACAAATACACAGGGCAGACGCCGAGTTATTAAAATTTTGCTAAGTTAATAATGATTAGATGCACAACACAGAATGCAAAGCACAAACCGACAATGGATTAAATTATCACTGAGATTTAAGTCCAATTTGGACAATTATAGGCACTAATAGCGACACAAATAATTTTCAAATTGCGGAGCACAAAAAACACGGTTCGGTTCAAGCAATCACTTAATTTAATTTCAAAAAAATTTACAAAAAAAGTTCGCTTCCAGCAATCACTAAAGTCAATTTCTTTAGATCTTTTATAACTTTCTCAACATTATGACTGGAAAATATTATTGTATGGTACAAATAATTCGAGAGCAATATGATGAGAAATAAAAGCCAAAAAATTGTAAATGACTTGTGCTAGTTTGGTGCTAAACGGTTAAGTAGAGGAGATTATAGACTTCAATGATGAAATAGGACTGCATGGTATCGGCATTGGCTCTGCATTGGCTCGGCATTGGCTCGGCATTGGCTCAGCATTGGCTCGGCATATTATCGACACTTCCGCCCCGCGTTGCCTATGACATTTTTAAGGCCCAGACTAAACCGGAACTTCGCAATTCTGTGAAAAGAGTTGTGAGAATACAAAAAAGGTTCGGTTCAAGCAATCACTTAAGTCAATTTCTTTATATCTTTTATAACTTTCTCAACATTATGACTGGAAATAATTATTGTATGGTATAGATAATTCGAGAGCAATATGATGAGAAATAAAAGCCAAAAAATTGTAAATGACTTGTGCTAGTTTGGTGCATGAACGGTTAAGTAGAGGAGATTATAGACTTCAATGATGAAATAGGACTGCATGGTATCGGCATTGGCTCGGCATTGGCTCGGCACCGGCTCGGCATTGGCTGTACATTGGTTCGGCATATTATCGACACTTCCGCCCCGCGTTGACTCTGATATTTTTAAGGCCCAGACTAAACAGGAACTTCGCAATACTGTGCAAAGAATTCTGAGAATACAAAAAAGGTTCGGTTCAAGCAATCACTTAAGTCATTTTCTTTAGATCTTTTATAACTTTCTCAACATTATGACTGGAAAAATTATTGTATGGTATAGATAATTCGAGAGCAATATGATGAGAAATAAAAGCCAAAAAATTGTAAATGACTTGTGCTAGTTTGGTGCATGAACGGTTAAGTAGAAGAGATTATAGACTGCTATGATGAAATAGGACTGCATGGTAGCGTCATTGGCTCGGCATTGGATCGGCATTGGCTCGGCATTGGCTCGGCATTGGCTCAGCATTGGCTCGGCATTGGCTCGGCATTGGTTCCGCATTAGCTCGGCATTGGCTTGGCATTAGTTCGGCATTGGCTCGGCATTGGCTCGGCATATTATCGACACTTCCGCCCCGCGTTGCCTACACACAAAAAAATCTGGTGGGTAAAATAAACTAACGCTAACAGTAACTTTTTTCGAAATTTTTTATGCATGTGGTTTTGTTGTTGCTTGGTAACTGTGCTAACAGTAAAATCTACAGAAGAAATTGTAAAGTTCACGTATTTATTTTAGCTCGTATTTTGTTGTTGCAATTTAACAACTGTACGCTGAGTAAATTCAACCACAAATATATTTTCACATATTTTGTTGTTTTAATAAGTTACTGCTAACTAACAGTAACTTTGCCATAGAAATAGTGACTCTGACGTGATTTTTTCATCTCATACTTTGTTTTTGCAGCAATTAACTGTACCCACAAGTAAATCTTACAGCACAAATAGTATAACTTTTTAAATGAATTTTGTTGCTTCACGGAATAACTCTACCGACAGTAAATCTAACCGCGAAAATTGTTGATTGAGAAAATTTCAGTTTGACCCTTATATTTATATTGTACTTTCACTGAATTTGAACTTGAGAATTACTAGTGGTCTCATTTATGCGACATTTAAGAAATTTTTCGTGCAAGTGGTTAGGCAGATTCAATACAAGTAATATGTTAGACGCGTTTCTATTAACGCGCGCCGTAGCGTAACTGGTAAAGACGTCCGTCCAATCGTGTTCAGTCCAAGGGCCCAGAGTTCGAATCCCCACCAAGTAAAAAAATTTCAAATAAAATAAAAATATGTTTAATTCAAACAATTGTTTCAAAACCAAAATTGGTGGGTTGGGGTGTTAAGGTGTTGCCTCCTCTCTGGTCTGAGATGCTGATGAGCTCAAGTAGATTGGCAACTTGTGACATCTAGTATCCTTACTATTCTACAGTTGAGTAACAGCTGTTAAATTACTATTTTTATGGTAAAATTACTGTACACACAGTAAGAAAATTTACTTACTGTACGCATCGGTTAATATTACTAATTTTATGGGTTGGCGCATTTCTAAAAGATATTTTCAGTTAGATTTACTATTGCAATAGTTCTCTTTGCGTAAAGGTATACGTGATAGTTACTGTCAAATTTTGTGAATTTTACCGACTTTTTGGGTTGGCGCATTTCTAACCCAAAATATCGGTTAAATTTAACCACAGATTTTTTTGTGTGTATGATATTTTTAAGGCCCAGACTAAACAGGAACTTCGCAATACTGTGAAAAGAATTGTGAGAATACAAAAAATCATAATCACTTAAGTCAATTTCTTTAGACCTTTCATAACTTTCTCAACATTATGACTGGAAAAAATTATTGTATGGTACAGATAATTAAAGATGCTTTTTACAAATTATTCGAGAGCAATATGATGAGAAATAAAAGCCAAAAAATTCTAAATGACTTGTGCTAGGTTTGTGCAAGAACGGTTTAGTAGAGGAGATCCGTTTCGGGTTGAAGGTTTTCTGTTAGATGTGTTCAAGTTAGCAAGGCATTGGCCTAGCCAAACGAAATAATGTCGTTTTGCTCTGTCGGAATAATGTTGTTTTAAAACGACATATACTACGTTTATACGTACGTCTTATCTTCAAATAACAATTTTGTGAGTGACAAATTATTGCGTATAAACGCTGAGATAATTCGTTATTTGCAAATAGCTAAGTCATGAAAACAATTACTGATAAGTAGACTATTCTCAAATAGTGTGCTAGGCGTTGCCACTCTATTCAGTGATTTTGCTGTTTTTAACTATATGGTAGCACTGCTATATTGTAATTGTCATTCATACCGACTGCAGGCGAAGAAAAAAGGGAAATGTTGAAGATAAAAACTCGCAACGCTTGTTTGCAATTGAACCAAGGCGAATACCAAGGTACTTCTTGGACTAATGAAAGAAGATAAGGAAACTGCTTGATGGCAGTCCGGCGGCACTAAAAAATAGGTATATTTACGTATGGTATTTAGCGTATAAACAGTGAGTTAGTTATTTACAAATTATTTCTATTTGCAAATAGCTGGCGTATAAACGTAGTAATAGTTTCGATGGAAATTGTGTCGCTTTTTTTTGTCGAAATTATGTCGTTTTAGAACGAGATTATTTCGACGTTCCAACTAGAATTTTTTTCTGTCGAAATTAAGGCGTTTTGAAACGACATAATTTTTACGCTACGTTTCGCCAATAAAATCAAATTATGCCAAAAAAAAAAAATTTTTATTTTCCGCCTCTTAACACAGTAAGATAATCTTTCAACATTAAATTTCGTAAATGAAGTTCATTAATAACTGAAAATAATAGTACATAAATCCAGTATGTAGTGTCCTAACATTTTAGAAATTTTTTAAGCTCTAATGATAACACATGATGATAACACGCTGTATACTGCGATGAGCCGGAATTGTGGCTCTCCTATAAACTGCCAGACCACTGCACCATATTTCTGGCGGAAGTCTTCGCAATAAGGAAAGCAGCGGAATCGGCAGAACAATACGCACCAAACAACCAAATAAACATATACGTTGACAGCCAAGCGGCAATCAAAGCAATGCAGAGACACACCATTAACTCCAAAAATGTTCTGGCAAGCAGGAAGGCAATAGATTCCCTCAGCATCTCTAGAAAGTTGCAAATCTACTGGATTCCCAGCCACCGGGGCATTGATGGAAACGAAATGGCTGACAGTCTTGCAAAAGCCGGAACCGCACTAAGCCAAGAAGCAACACTAAACATATCTATCTCCGTACAGACGCTATACAGCAAGATGGAGGAGATAGCGGAGAAAGAAGCAGAGGAAAAGTGGAAGAACACAACCGGCTGCAGAATCTCAAACATCATGTGCAAGACAAGAGACAAAAAACTCACGCACTAAATTCTACAGCTCCAAAGAAGAGACTGTAGACTGCTTATAGGCTTACTAACTGGTCACTGCCTAGCAGCTGTTCACCCGGAAAAGCTAGGCATCACGACAACGGACATCTGCAGGAAATGTAAGGAACCTGGAGTCGTCGAAACTCTGGAACACCTCATCTGCAGCTGCCCAGCGATCGCTTAGACGAGATTAAGACATCTGCACTCCCCAAGTCTCACATCTCTTGAAGAGGCGGCAAGGAAGTCTCCCAAACAACTATTGGCATTTGCTAAAACGTCAAACATCCTCTTGGATTTCTAATGGTACCCAGAAAAAACCACCCGGCCTCACTAAGGACCGTAAGGTCTATGTGTGGTCCCTACAAAGGGCCAGCCGGAACTACCTACCTACCTAATGATAACACAGGTTTACAAAAAAAGGCCAGCTTTCGCAATAGAGAAGATAGCCAACTTTCCAAATGTGTAATTGGTCGCTGAATTCAAATCAATTGTCCATTTATTTTAATTATTTATTACCACATCTTCAATATTTTGATATAATAGCTCTTTTTAAAGTTATGGATAAAAATTTACGAATCTTTTTTGCATTTTTAAATAATATTAACTTCCAAAATGTCTTAAAATTAATAAAAATAAAATAAAATATAATTGGTCGATCGAAATTATGTCGTTTTAGAACGACATAGTTTCGACGTTCCAATTAGAGTTTTTAGTCGAAATAATGTTGTTTCGTTTTGTCGGAATAATGTCGTTCCAAAACGACATAATTTCGAGCGAAATAATGTCGTTTTGATTTGTCGGAATAATGTCGTCTTAAAACGACATAATTTCGAGCGAAATAATGTCGTTTTGTTTTGTCGGAACAATGTCGTTTTAAAACGACACAATTTCGAGCGAAATAAAGTCGTTTTGTGTTGTCGGAACAATGTCGTTTTAGGCCCAATTTCTCAATGTCCGGTTAGTCAAACTTACCGGCAGGTTAGCCGAACTCGAGTGTCTCATGCTGTCTTTGGCGAGAACCGAGCGGCAAAGTTAACCGCTGCCTCATGATGGGGTCAAATTTTAACCTGCCGGCAAGTTTCGATATTTTTATCGATCGACAAGCAGCTGTGCCCAAAATTTGAATTGTTTTCTTTGTCAATTGCCAAAACAAAATGTTTATAAATAAACAAATTTGAAAAATAGTGGAAATGGAAGATTCAGGCGGTAAGACAAGAAGACACAGGCGCGGCGATGTGGAACTTTCTGTTCTGTAGAATAGCAGCCGCCGCATTCATGGCAAATGTTTTGAGCGCCACGCCGGCATAAAGCAAAGCAGGCAAACTGACTGCCCGCCGTCTGCAAAATCAAAGGACCCACCTGGTCAATAGCACCACCAATTGCCTCATGCGCTGTGGTATACCGATAGTGATCTAACCGCTGATACGTGTAACCATAATGAAAATATCACACGCACGGCCAGCACCAGGAACGGTATTACCACAATGGCCAACATGGTGGTGGTTATACCCACATAACCCAAGACGGAGCAACAAAAAAATAAAGCGAGAGAGTACAGGGAGAGTATTTATTATTTTACTGATCTGGATGATGCCAAATTTGTTCAACGATTCAGGTTAACAAACTCAGCATGTCAAATAATTCTTGCTAGGATTAGAGCAAATATCTTCGCTAAGTAACAGGTAAAACCCTAACTTCAGTTGTGATTCAATTTATTATGATTTGGATTGTTAACAGGAATCGTGGATTGTTGTCAGAGTGCAAACATATGGTGGCGCTGCGCTCTTATGCAAGGTTCTTCTTCCTTATCATTGCGGGCGACTTCTGTTGAGTCAGACTTCATTCGGCAAACCGTGCTATTGCATTACTGGCCATTACAAACAGGCACTGACTGATTGATTTGTGCTAAAATTTAAGAAGCCAATTAAATATTTTTAAAGCTTGCATATCATAAATAAAAACGTACCACCATTTTCAACCACATTTTCCAATCCTGTGGCTGAGCTTGGGATCATGGCACGAATTTTTTGGAAATAGACAAAACTCCAGCGGGGATGGGAAAGCCGCCACAGTTCCAGAAGTCTCCCGCTTTTTAATTGCGAATTATTTTCGCGATCGGTTTTTTGAATTCTCGTACTTATGCCTTAAGTATTACCATGGTCGATGAACTCCGGCATGGCGGCATACGGATCTCCAAGCCCAGGCCTTCTGCTTCCAGGTCTCCGCATCCAAAAATGGATTTGTTTGCCTCTAAAAGTCTACAAGCGAATGTTCCTCAGCCGCAGAAAAGTTCTTCGCCCTTGGTCTTTTCGGTGTTCCACAGCGATTGATCATCGCATGCAATTTAATTTAACTATTTTGCCAAATAGTTACCAGCGACAACAATAGCATTAAAAAATGCCAAAACAAACAGCTGTTTCGTCGACAGTGTCAGGTCACACTTTTGCAGCGATAGAAATTAATCGCTATCGGGTGAACCTGCCGGTAAGTCTCGTTGAGAAAACCAAAAGACTTAACCTCTGGTAATCCCGGCCGGCAAATTTGACCGGCCGGTACCTAACCGCAACTTTTGAGAAATTGGGCCTTAAAATGACATAATTTCGAGCGAAATAATGTCGTTTTGTTTTATCGGAACAATGTCGTTTTAAAACGACATAATTTCTAGCGAAATAATGTCGTTTTGTGTTGTCGGAACAATGTCGTCTTAAAATGACATAATTTCGAGCGAAATAATGTCGTTTTGTGTTGTTAAAATGACATAATTTCGAGGGAAATAATGTCGTTTTGTTTTGTCGGAACAATGTCGTTTTAAAACGACACAATTTCGAGCGAAATAATGTCGTTTTGTTTTGTCGGAGTAATGTCGTTTTAAAACGACATAATTTCGAGCGAAATAATGTCGTTTTGTTTTGTCGGAATAATGTCGTCTTAAAACGACATAGTTTCGAGCGAAATAATGTCGTTTTGTTTTGTCGGAATAATATCGTTTTAAAACGACATAATTTCGAGCGAAATAGTGTCGTTTTGTTTTGTTGGAACAATGCCGTTTTAAAACGACATAATTTCGAGCGAAATAGTGCCGTTTTGTTTTGTCTGTACACAGTCGTTTTAAAACGACATAATTTCTAGCGAAATAATGTCGTTTTGTGTTGTCGGAACAATGTCGTTTCAAAACGACATAATTTCGATCTAAAACGACATAATTTTGATTCCAAATGTACTGGGCGAAATTATGTCATCGGAACTATGTCGCTACGCCGTTCATACAGACAGATGAATAGACGGACGGACAAACGGACGGACACGGCTGTTGAAGCTGATCAAGAATATAAATACTTTATAGGTTCGGAAATGATTTCTTCTGCCTGTTACATACATTTGCACTACTTTAGTATACCCTTTTACTCAACGTGTCTTCTTTACGAGTTTTCTTTCCACGATTTTTTAAAAATTATGTGAAATTCGACCGTCTAAGCTAGAAAACCCCCTTAAAGTAAAAGCGAGAGCGTATGTTAAAGTCGGCTCTAACCGACTTCGATATACCCGTTACTCATGGAAACAAATGTTTAATAGCCTTCCTGTTTGCCTGAGGTGGGACAGCCGAAAAGTATGCAACATTTTTTTAACTCGACTAGTTATCATCCGAACTTGATTCAGGGCTTATAGATATTGCGAATATTAATGTACGT